>NW_026494777.1:0-21448 GCF_026875155.1 Cherax quadricarinatus
GCACTACGCATGTGAAACGTAGAATGCTTGGACAGTTTAAGGGTAAAGGAATGAGGGTTTGAGATATGGCAGTTTGAGTTGACATTAAACTCATGTGGGCATCTCTGCAAAGACAGCGAGCATATGCGAATGAATCAGGGTGAAGTATTAGGTTCTTTTTTGGTGTCACCCTGCCTCCAGTGGGAGACAACCAGTTTGTAACGACGAGTCGCACCGCTTCAAAGAGTGTGGAAAGGATTTATTTGGCCAACATGTCCTAAAAGGGCTTTGCCAATACTTGTACTATTATGGTCAGAAGATAATCAGTTGGAGATGTTGGTTGCAGGGAAAGAATTTGTCCACTGTGTATTGTAAACATGGTGCATAAAGGAAGTGGGTGTCGGTAGGTCGTTTTTGGGGTGGAATGAGCAGACATCAAAAGGAACCCACCGTCACCAAAATTGGTCTGGGGAAATGTTTATGTGTAGTACTGCCAGCGGCCCACTGAGGTAGAGTGGGCGAATCCGAAAACTGTCGTACAGTATTCGGGGGAAGGCCGGACATCATAATTAATTGCATGCAAGAGTAGAGCACTAAACAGATATGGCGGAAGCCCCATCACCTAGAGCAGGTGACGAAGGTCACAAGCGGAAGGTACAGAGGTATGGCAAGGTTAGAGATGGCAAAATGAAGCCGGGGGTGCAAAACAGGATGTGGGAACAGAAAAGTGGCCTGGGGGAGGAGGGCTTATCAGATAGAATGAAGGATCCATGATAGTGGTACTTCTTTTTTGTTAAAAAAGAAAGGGGGTACAGCAGAGGGACAGTCACTATGGAAGCATGGAAAGGGCTGAAAGTTCCCCCCCCCACGCAAGAGGACCTCGAACCTGTAAGTAGTGCAGAAGCAGCATGGAACCCGTGCCATACCCCACCCTTCATGCCAGTAAACCAGCGCTCCGGATTAGCAACCTCACATCTACCAAGCCACCTCGGTGGACAAAAGAGGGGGCAGTTGGAAATCCACCACAAGGCATACCTCCTTTGGCTGTCACCTCCCAGAACTGACAATCAGCCTTTGGAGATACACCCATCATCTGTAGGACACCCCGCTCACTTCCTGGAAATCGGAAGGAAAGGAGCAGGGTGCCTCTAGACAATCCAGATTCCACAGCAAACTATACACCACACCCGAGGAACCTCATGGAGCGGGATGAACTCCTACACACTTCCTCCCTACCTAGAAACCGTAATGCCAGAGGGGAGGACCCCAGAGGCTACAAATGGGATAGGGATAAGGGGAGGGATGAGGAGAGGGAAAAAAAAAAGGGAGGATGGGATAAGGAAGAGGAGATTGGGGGGTAATTAGGTTCGATCTGAGGAAGACCAAAACGTCTATTCCTCAGACCAACAGCCTCTTCACCACAACAAAATGTCCCCCTTAAAGAGGCCCAGGGAGTGTAGGGAAGCCTTACTCACCTCAGAAAAAATAAAAATTGCCAAAAAAATCTAATATTACCACTGCTTTTGAGCCTAATTTAAGCTACTTCATCCTGAAACCAACCAAATTCATCTCTATTTCAGAAGTATCAAATACCAAAAACTGCTATAAAACCATCATAGAAAATAACTCAGTTGCTATTTTAAACCAAACACAAGATAAGAGTTTTGCTTTTCCCATCATGCATCTCTTGCACATTTTTTTTTTTATGCAGTGAACACTCACTGCATAGACCCATTCTCTCATATCTAAGAAACTCCAAACATTCAACAGAGTGAATGCTTCATGGGCAGTTGGGAGTGATGTCAGGTTTCTCACTCAGGAATCATAACCATATTACTGCTGCTACAGAAAGAAAGTTAAAGGCTAGATAATGAGCTTGTTCACAATAAGGGATGATGAGCCAATGATTATACTGCAAGTCCTTTTCTCTCCAGGCTAGAATACTACTGTATTCAAGACAGCCCCTAACAAAAAGAAAAATTTATAAATGTTGGACAGTTTACAAGTACATGTTTTGATGAAATGAACTTTTACAAAACATATTGAGAAGCCTCTGACATTTTTTTTTTTATTATAACTGTTCAATCATAAATATGAATGTGTGAATCTTAGGATGATCTGAGTTTATCTACAGAGGTGTGAATCTGGGAACATAAGTCTTGGCAATACTCACTTTATAGTAATTAAACAACCTTAAAAATGGGGAAGGGGGGGATGGGGGGGTATTACAATCTGCTTGCAGGATCACAAGCAGTACCTACCAGGTTGCCACAATTTTTATTAAGAATAAGTCATAGCCACTAGACAGCATTTTTCATAAACTAATGTTTTCCAAAATTTATACATGTACTTTCAATGCTTAATTTATACAAAATACCCATACCTGTTGGCAAGTATTAGTTAAAAGCACGTGGATGTAGTGTATGCATTCACCAAGATGCAGCCCTTACGTTAGCCGACTGCCAGAATACATCGCATCCTAGAGATGTGACATGATGTGCTCTTGAAGTCCCAACACCTTACCAGCCAAGGCAAAAATATTTACATTATTATTATTATAATCAAAAGAAGCGCTAAGCCACAAGGCTATACAGCGCTGCAGGGTAGGGAAGGAAGCGAGGGTATTGGATGGCAGAAGGGAGGAGGGATGATCAGTAGGTTACAGAAAACAGCGGGGCAGGGGATAGTACGGGGGTAGAGGGTAGCAAGAGATTGAAGTAGAAAGGGCTGAAGGTATCAGAATTTGTGAAGTAAGTCAGTTGTTGTCAAAAGTCAATGAGAGAGTCTGATGAAAGGTGGGTCCATCAGCAAGAAGGGAAGGTAAAGAGAGAGCAGCAGAGCGGAAGACGACGCGGAGGTAAATTCTGCGTGCTCGTTGATAAAGTGGGCAGTCCAACAGAATGTGGCCGACTGATAATGGAACTTGGCAATTCTCACAGAGAGGAGCAGGCGCCCTCTCCATGAGATATCCATGAGTAAGAGGTATGGCCAATGCGAAGACGGGAGAGAGTAGTCTCCCAACCTCGACCAATGGTGATAGAAGACGGCCGTAACCAAAATCGGTTTAATAGATTAAAGTTTGTTGCCGGCATAGTAGACCAACGTTGTTGCCAAGGGTTTGGGGTTTGGGAAGGGTATTGCAGCAAAATAGTCCGTAAAGGAATCCTTACATAAAAACTGGTGGGTATGTATGTGACGCGCAGCAGTGTTGCCTGTTATTGCCCTGTACGTCAACATGCCAGGGACATAAAAAAAAAACAATTTTTATGTTGGTAAAGATGCGGCGTACCCAAAGTTGGTACGGAGGCAAAGGGGTGAGGTGTTCAAATTTCTGTATAGCCTGTAAAGCACAAAGGGGAGTCTGAGACAACCACAAATTAAACACAGGCTAGATGAAATACGGAAAAAGTGCTGTAAGGATGGCATACAATTCAGAGTAAAAATATAGCCAAAGGGATGTAAATCCCCTTGTACGACGCTGTCCGGAAACATGCTGCGAATCCTACGCCGTCAAAAGCCCCTTGAGCCATTGTGTCACGAAATGGCTGAGAATGAGAGTAAAAAGGGTTTCAAGAAAAAGGAGGGGAAGCGACCATAGACATTGGGCTTTCGAGAAGGGGAGAGAGAAAGAACAGATAAAAACAGCTGGAACTTAGGGGGGTGGGAAAAGTGAGATGCTACTTGTACATAAAAAGGTGGTAATTGAAGAGAAGACAAAGCAAATGAAGGCCAAGGGGAGAAGGGATGGAGTAAACAGGGGCGGCGAAAAAAAAATAAGAATGTCTACTAATATCAGTGACATTCTATAAAGGGAAAGGTTTGCGGGTTTTGAGAGCGAAATTTAGCAAAGGCAATGGGCACACGGCGATAAATTAAGGAGGGAAGTTCGCTTCTGCTAGGGGCTCTCGCAGGGGAAGAGCAAAAAAGCCCCAAAGGGCAAAAAGAAAACCCTTTGGGATGATGGGGTTAAGGCTAGAGAGAGTAGCAGGAGATGCCGTAAAAAGATTGGCCCCCCCAAAATTCAAGTTTCGATAAGAAAAGGGTGGAATGTAGGCAAAGGGAGGGTTCGACGTCAGCCCCCCCAGAAAGTGAGCAAGGGTTTTAAGGGGTTTCACCCGGCTGTGACAAGTTGCCTTCAGAGGGGTTTAAGGTGGGGTTCCGGAAAACCCTACGTCAAAAGGAGGCCCAGAAACTTGAGTATCTTCAGGAAGGGGGGGCCATAGAGGTACAAAGGATATCGGAGATGACAGAGCTTTTAGTGAAAGTGTTTTTGGTGGGTTTTAGTGCGGGAAAATTTTAAAAACCCAGTGTGGTGGCCCAAATTTGGAAACACGGCGATGCATGCTGGAGAGAAACTGTAAGGAGGTGACAGCCCCAGCGCTGCACAGGCAATAGCGAATCATCAACATAGAGTGATGCCCAAAATATTTATGGAAGACTGAGGCCAAATCTTTAATTTGCAAGGAAAAAAAAAAGGGTTGTGCTCAGAACAATCCTGGGGGACCCTTCACTTGGATAAGCCCGGGGAGAGCACATTTTTAAACCCCAAACAGGAAATCCCTGTCATTAAAAAAATTTCTTAAGGAAGGAGGTGGATTGCCTAAAGGGGCCTAAGGAGTGGGGCTTGGGCTAAAATATTATACCCCCAAGTTGTGTCTATGTTTTCTAAGGTCAAAAAATATGGAAATAACTGAGTGGTTATTGCAAAGGTTTACGAACATAGTATCCAAGCGTAGAAGGGGTCTTTGGTAGAAGTCCCTTACGAAAGCCAATGACGAGTGGAGAGATGTTGTGTGTCTCTAAATTACCCAAAAAAGTCATTTATAGGCGTTCCATCATTTGCAAACTGCACTGGTAAGAGCAAGGGGAGATAGTGGGGGTTTCATTCCCGTAGTCCCTGGTTTGAGAAAGGGGAACAATGGCGGATTTCCACAGTGTGGAAAACTTGTGAAAAATAAATTTTAAGGCGTAATAGGACTGAAAGGGCTGACTGATGTAAATGTTGAGCATTAGAATATGAATGTCGTCGGGCCCAGCTGCGATGATCGGCAAGGAGGGGTTTTGCCCCCAGTTTTAAAAAGTGAAAAAGGGACATTTACTGTTCTTCTCTGGGGAAAAGAAAAGTCCAAGGGTGCTAACTTTTGGGCGACTTTGAGTAAAGAAATGAGGGATAAGGAGCCCCGAGAAATACGGACCAGATGTTCCCAATTTTTTGGCAACATCTAGGGGGTTTTGCTATATCAAACCCCGGCAACCCGCAGAACAGGGCCGGGTAGGAGAATTTTCCCACTCAGTTTTCGTATTTTTTTCCGGGACTGCACTCTAGAGGAAGAGGGGTGGGTGGGACTAATCTCGCCAGAAAGTGCGTTTAGGTATGGAGCACGGCGAGTGATCGCACGTTCTGCTTAAAATCAAGAACCCTTCTGGGGTTTTCTATTGTCCGGTCCCTCCCCCATGCGTGCTTTCAAAAATACTGCACGAGCAAAAGCAGGAGACCCCCCAAGGCGCTTTTCTGAGATCCCTGCCCGAAGTTTGGGGTTAGAATGAGAGTGCGGTTAAAACGGAGGACGAGAAGAGGTGTTAAAAGCTCATCGATGGAGGACGAAGGAGGAACCCTCTCAAAAAAGTTAGGTGTGAGTAAAGGTTCCAATTTTGCCTGATCAAATTGCCAGCGTGGGTGGGGAAGGGTGGTGAATATAAAGGGGAAGTAAAAATGATTGGGAAATGTTGCTGTCATGTAAGCCCGGAAGAACGCCCAAGTAAAGTTAATGCGGGGAGGAAAGCAGACTGAGAGATAAAATGCAAGAGGAGTGTGAGTCCGAGGATCAAAATGAGTGTGAGTCCCTGTATTTAAAACAGGGGGGGGGTGGGTGGCAAGAAAACCCTCTAATGAATGCCCGGGAATCAATGAGCCCCCCCCCCCCAGAGGAAATGGTGGGCATTAAAATCACCAATTTAAACAGAACAGGTGGTGGTAATGAAAACCCCAAAAAAGGCAATATCGGGAAATAGACAATGCCCGAAAAGGGAGAGAGATAAAAAAGAGCCCGAGTGTTCCCACATGCAAGTAGATACGGGTGCTGTTTTTAATGCAGCGAAGTTGAAAAATAGGATGGTATGGAATTCAGTGCGTAAAAGGGGGCACTTTCATTAAAAAGCCCCATCAGGAAAAGGTCTGAAGAAACAAAAAATTTAGCCTGAGAGGGAGAGTAACGAGATTTTAAATTTTTGGTTCCTTAAGCAAACCCCAACAGGGGAAAACTGGGGAGAAACATTAAAAGCTCACCCCGAATACCCGGGGCCCGGATTTTCCCCACTGTAAATAGGCCATGTTGGCAAGAAAAAGATCCCTAAAACCCGCAGGAAAGGGGTTTCCTAGGATAGAGGGGTTAGAAAAGTCCACATGCGGAGGCAGTGGAAAACGTTCAAGCAGCAAAGGAAGGTGCGCTGTGAAAAAAGGAGTTGCGCAGATGGAGTAGAGGAGAGAAAAGGGCGGAGGGTGGATCAGTGTCCATTGGGGTTTGGTCTTGAATATTTTAGAGATTGCTTCAAGTGTTTCAGATTCAGAGACGTTGTAGGGGGACAATAGGAAAGGGGTTAGGGGGGGGATGAGAAAAGATTGGAACGTAATGGACTGTCCCAAAGGGTAGGGGGGGGGCCCAAAAAGGGGTGGGGGAACTGGAGAGCATGGAAGGGGACAAAAAGGGGCAAAAAAATGGGAAGGGGGCAGAAGAGGAAGAAATTTGGGAAAGGAAAGGGGAGGAAGGTACAGAAAAGAGGAGGAGGGTGAACCTCTCCTTGTAACAGACCCAGGAGAGGGGGAGAACCGGGTACAGAGAAGGGAAGGGAAAATGAGGAGGGGGAAAGTGGGAGGAGGTGTTAACGGACTTTTTTTTTGATTTTTGAGAAAGAGGGGGACGATTGGGGGGAGGTTTATACGAGATTCGTCGCTACTGAGGTTTGTGAGAGAGAACACAAGAAGAAAAGATCAGACTGGACGTTGAAGTAGGGAGTCTGAGCCGAGGACAGCAAAAAAATTAGTACAGGGTATATGGGGAGGTAAACCAAGAGGGGGGTTTGAGAAATGGGATCCCCAGAAGTGGGGGGGGCGTTTTGAAAAAACGGGAATAAGAAAACCGAGGTAGTCTCCCTTGGAGGCGGGATGAAAAACTCCCATGGCATAAGGGAGCCCTTTGCCTTTTGAGGTAACGGTTTTTCCCGCCGTTTAAGTAGATTGACAACGGGAGAGTACGAAGGGCGAGCCTCATGACAATTAAGGCAAGAAGGGGAGGTGACTGCAAGACGTTTAGAATGGTCATGGGCACCACAGATGGGCTTTGGCGATGACTGCAATATTTGCTGGATGGCCAAACGCCGCAATTTCTACACTGTTGCGGGTAGGGTCCCCTTTTTCGAATTTGTAACCGATGTCCTGCACAAAAAATGAGGATGGAGTTCACGGCTGTAAAGTTAAACGAGCCCATTGCTAGGGTATTCGTTCCCCGCCTGCAGGCGGAAAAAGAAATAAGTATTACCTTGAGGATTGGGAGTTTGGAGTTCCAGCGTTCTAAAATGCGTGCCAATGTCTGGAAATTTTTTTGAACTAGGGATGGGGCAGAAAGACTGCCACTACAAGAATTGAGGGAATGATGTTTTAAAAATTTAAAGGGAAACAGTATCGATAGGGGGGAAAGACAAAAAAAGTCATGAGCCTGGGTGCTTCTTACGGTGACGATGCGAGTAGTTCTTAAACATGAAAAGAAATTCTTTCCCAACATGGCTGGAGTCCCTTCCCAATACTGTGGTCAGAAAATAGGTGTGGGAGGAAGTGGTCTTTAAAGTAAAGAATTTAGTCCATTTGCAGTCTGAAACTGAGCGGGGAAAAGGTAGTGAAGGACGTGTCGATCTTTTTGAGAAGAAAAAGAAGGGGTGGAAAGAAGTATCTCAGCAGGTAATTGTCGTTGTGTTTAGGCGGGGGACAAAGTTGGTCCGACGTGGAACGGGCGGCGTTTCAAAAATTGCCGCACGTAGAGGGAGAGGCTGGAGAGCGAAGGTCAGGGTAAATCGAAGGGCAATTGGGCCCCAGTACCTGAAGCGGTGAGGAAACAGCACCAGCAAGAGGTACAGAGGCATGAGGAGGTGACCCAAGGTGGGCCAAAGACGAGGCGGGTCAGAATGGGGTGCGGTATCAAGAAGGGGCCCGGGGGTAGCGGTTTATGGGTAGGGCTGCCATGGGGTTTGGTTCTTTCTTTCTTTCTGTTTTAAAAAAAAAAAAATAAAAAAAAAAGGGGGGGGGGGGGGGGGCCGGGGGGATAGTTCCTAGGAGGAATGAAAAAGGCCAGAAATCTCCCCCCGCGCCCAAGAGGACCTTTGACCGCAAATAGGCTGATGCAGCATGGGAAACCCGTGCCATCCCTACCCCTATGCCAGTAAACCGGCAATCTGGGATAGCAACCCAATCTGCCCAGCTACCTCGGTGGGGCAAAAGAGAGGGGGCCCGGGAAAACCGCCACAAAGCTACCTTTCGGCCACACCCCCGGGGAAACCCAAAGGGGGCTTCCAGAGATACCCCGTCGCCCGAGGACACCCAAAAACCACCCTCCCGGGATACCGGAGGGGGATCGGGACATCCCCAAGGGCAATCCCGATTCCCGGAAAAATACGCCCCGCCCCAAAAACCTCAACGGAATGGGATGGACCCCGGTACCCTTTCGCCCCACCTAGGAATAGGTGTGTGGGGAAAAAAAAAAAATCCCAAAAGGGCCAAAAAGGAAGGGCAAAAGGGAGGGGTGGGGAGGAGGAGGGGGAAAAAGGGGAGGATGGGTAGGGAAAGGGGGTTGGGGGGAATCAGGTTCGGTTGAGGAAGGGGGCCCAAGGTCTAATTCCTAGACCAAGAGCCTCTTACCACGCCAAGGGGCCCCCTTTAAGAGGAAAATATTTTCAGTGGGCCCCCTTTTTGGGCGTTTTTTTTCTTTACGTAGTTCGCTAATGTGGACATTTCAAATAATGACCAAAATTGCTACACGGCTCCCCCCCGACTTTCTAATTTCAGCAGTGTCCCCCCAGGTTTGCTTAATTCTCCGTGAAAAACTGGCTCTCTCCATTATGTCTGGAAACCTTCCAAAATTTCAAGTGTTTTAAATTATTTCATGTTTTTTTATACACTCTTGATAGTTTTAAAATTGTGTACTTTTTTTTTTTCAGCAAGCGGCTGTCTTTCACTGAGGCAGGGTGACCCAAAAAAAATAGAAAAAATTTCCCCCCTAATAACTAAACATGCCTTGCAGAGGTGCCAGATACAATAGTTTGAAGCATATAGATATATAAAATATCCTCCCAATGCCAATATCCCCAAACCCTCCTTTAAAAATGCAGGCACTGTACTTCCCCTTTCCAGTACCTTGTGGCTTATAAAAAAAAAAAAAAATGGTTTCCCCGAAACCCTTCACTAAATTTTACCCCGGGTCACACTCCACAGCTCGTCAGGTCCCAAAAAAACCCCCTTTGGGTTTCCCTTCACCCCCATCTAAAACACACACACACACATGCTTGCTAGAAGCGAAACCCCTCGCTCACAAAACCCCCTTTTCCCCCCCCTCCAATCTTTTCTAGGACGACCCTGCTTACCTTCCCTTCCCCTTTTAGATTTCACACTCCCAAGTCATTCTACTTTGATCCCTTCTCTCTAAAAGACCAAAAAAACCTCAAAAACCCCCCTTCAAGACCCTGACTGTCTTTTAGTAAATCCGCACCTCCCCCTAATTTCCACACTCCCAATTCTCTGCATAACTTTACCCACCATTTCCTTAGACATGCATTTTTCCCGTCTCCCGCCACCCCCACTGCAGCATTTGCAACCCAAGCTTCACACCATATAGGTTTGTTGGGTACCACTATCTTTCAAAAAATTCCTTCTTTGCCTCCTGGATAAGTTTTTTTGGTCTCCACAGATTTTCCCCAATGCACTACTCACCTTTTTTCCTTTATCTTTTTATGGTTTAAACTCATCCTTTAAAAAAAACCATTTCTAACAAATCAACTCCCAAATATCTGAAAACATTCACTCTTATTTCCTTCTCTCAAGCCACAGTGGGACCCCCCCCACGATGATGAGGGTTTAAAATCACCCCAAAAAGTGGGCGGCAGTAGGGAAAAAAGATCAAAAATACAATTCCAAGATACAGAATGCACAGGAGGGGGGGAAAGATAGGAGAGCAAATGTATACCATTGTGTAACTAAATACGAGCTGAGATAGAACGAACAAAAATTGTCGATACGATATCAATGTGTAAAGAAAACGTGCTCTCATTAAAATGTTTATCAGGAAAAGGATCAGAAGAATGTAACAGAAAGGCCCAAAAAAAGGAGAAAAACACTGAATGAATTTTGGGTCTTGTAACAACATATATCAGGGAAAAAGGGAGATAACATTGGAGTCTCCCCGATTACCCCAGGCCCCAAATATTCCAACGTAAATAAAAATTATTTACAAAAATAGGAATGTAACAAAAGAAGTGATAAAAATCTATAGGCTATTGGATCAATCAAGTCATGTGTGGGGGCAACAGTAATATGTAAACAAGGAGGAATCAGAATATGTGAAGGAGGGCGGGAAAAAGAAAGGGTAAAAGGAGGCGGTGGGTCCATCTAGGGTTTCGCTCCCTAATATAACTGGGGATAGGTTAAGCATCTCAGCGGAAGGAAGATGAGATCCACGATTTCAGAGACAGATGAGGTAGAGAAGTAGAGACCGGAAACAAATATGGAGGTCTGGAGGGGCAGGGAGTATGAACCTGGAGGATGCGTCGGGGGGGGAGAAGGTCCTGTAATGTAAAGGAGAGGAAGGAAGGGAAAACCGGGGGGGGGAGGGAACAGGAGAAGGGGGCCTAAGAGTGGGGGGGGAAAAAAACCCCCACCCACGTGCGGAGCAGAAAGGGGGCAAGAACCAGGGCCGGGGGTTTTTAGGTGATTCAACTGCACAGGTGATAGACACAAAGAAGGTGTAGGCTTCGAGATCTCGTAGATGAGAAAGTGTGGCAGATGAAGCAGAAGTAGGAAGAGGGCAGAGGTAGGGTTTCAGAGGATAAAACTGCAAAAGAATTAGAAAACGGGGTGCCCCCGGAAAAATGGCCGCAGAGGAGTTGGTGGGTGGGGGGGACCCTCAAGGGGTACCCCAGAATAAGGAACTGGGGAGTTTTCCCCGAAGGCGGAGCTGGAAGCGCCATAGCGTAAGTACGGCCCTTTACTTCCTTGAGATAAAAAAAAATTTTTGTTCATTTAATAGACTTTACATGGCATGAAAAAGGAGAGATTCCCCGCAATTGAGACAAGAGGGGGAAAACTGCAAGATGCTTGGTATGATCTGTGGCACCATTGAACAGGTACTCCACTGCAGATCGCAGTATTTAGGGGGTGCCTGAAGCGCCAGAAAATTTTGACCTGTTGGGGAGTAGGGATCACTTTATGGACCCCTAGGCGTGGCCCAAAAATAAAAAAGAGGATGGGGTTCACGGCCCCGCCCAAATTAAATGGGCAATGTTATGGAAAAAAGCCTCCCCCCATGAGAGGGGAGGATGTATGTATCCACTTTGAGAATAGGAAGCTCCTGAAAGGGTAATTGTCTAAAAAATCATCGCCCCAAGGGGAGAAAATCACTCTGCACAATGGTATGCGGTTAAAACCCCAGTACCACTGCAAGAACTGGAGTGCGTGCCAGAGGTGACTGGAATGCTATCTATGGAGTTATATGGGGAGGACGAGGTTTTGAATTTTTGAACTGAAGACATGCGTGCTGTTGAAGGTTTTTGAAAACATATTTAGGGCCCAAAATGCCCTAAAAGAGCTTTACCAATATATGTCAGAGAGATAATCAGCTGGAGATGCTGGTGGTAGGGGGAAAAAATTTAAGTCCACTTTTTTATTGTAAACATGGTGCGCAAAGGGAGTGGGGTGCCACGTGGGGCTTTTTTTGGGGAGACACTAAGAAACAGTCATATAGGTTATCTGAACGTTTGGGGTAGTACCCCAATGGTTTTACCTGAGGGAGGTGGGGGATCCAAACACCGTCACACTGTATTCAAAAGGGAAACCGGAGTATGTTAAAGATGTGCAAGAACAAATGGCATAAAAAAAACGGGTGGCGCCCCCGCACCCGTAGCAGGTGACGGAGTGTCACCAGCAGAAGGGAGGGGGTAGGGGAAGAGTCTAAAGAAAGGTCCAATAACGAAGCCAAAATCAGAAAAGGATGGGGATCAGAAAGGGGCCTGGTTTGGAGGAGGGTTACCAGAACAAGATTCCACGTGGGTGCTTCTTCCATGTTATCTTCTTTTTGTTATTTTAAAAAAAAAAAAAAAAAAGAGGGACAGCGGGGGACAGCATAGAAGGCTGAAGGGGCCCCAAGTTCCCCCTTATTGAGGGGGGCCTCGAGCCCACGACAGTGAAGATGCGCATGGAAAAAAGTGTACCCCACCCTTCATGCCGTAAACCAGGCTCCCGGGTGCGGCCTCACATCCACCCAGCCCCTTCTGGACAAAAGAAAGGGCTGTTGGAAACCCGCCATAAAGCATACCCCTTCAGCTGCCCCCTCCAGAAAAGACAGGCGCTTCCGAAGATCACGACCCCCGAGGGACCCCTGAAGTGGATGATCCTTGCAAAAATTCCCCCTATTAGAAACCGAATGCCAGGAGGAGGGCCCCCGAGATAAAAAGGGACAGGGAAAAAGGGGAGGATTGGGGGGGGGGAGGAAAGGGGAAAGAAAAAAAGGGGGGGGGACGGGGGAAAGATGGGATAGGGAAAGGAGGATTGGGGGGGTACTTAGGTTCGGTCTGAGGAAGGAGACCAAAGGGTTTAATTCCTAAGACCAAGAGCATCTTTGCCGCATCAAGAAGCCCCCTTGAAGAGGTTAGTATTAACATACAATGCATTTTCATAGAAATGTAGATCAAAGATACTAAGTTAAGCATCGCTGATTATTCCAACATTGTATAGAATACCATTATATTAGATGTGCAGGGTGCCAAGCCTATGTAAGTTTTATCTTCTGATGAAGAGAAGAAACACATCAAAGTGAAGATCAGAGAAATTCACAAACTACAATGAGCATGAATCAGACATCTGAATATACACAATACATTCTACATAAGGCCCCCTTCTTCCTTATAAAATGGCATAGGCCTTTTATCGTACTTTTAGCTGTTCCGGACTCTTATCTACTTCCATTTTTTCTTGTTTAGGTGGAGGTGTTGGAGTCTTCTTGCGAAGTGGAGATGGTTCAGGTTCTTCATCATATCGTCACTGACATCCATTCCCATTAACACACTTAAAGTCAGTTCAACACTCTTTTGTCATTTAACATGGTACTGAAATAAAAGTTGAAAATTGCTATTGAATTTACTATTAAGCAATATAATTTTAAGACCTTAAATTAGACAGAGTTAAACCACAAAAACAAACCAGAATAGTGGAAAAATTTCTTATTTCCATGAAAATACTTTAAAAAATTTCAAACTGTATATGCATACATATTTTCAAAAACAGTAGGCCCCACCTTGATGCAGTTACCATATATACCTTATAGGAAATAGACAGGGTGCTCCTTCCAGAGAAAATGGGCATAGTTTACACAATGACATGAACATTTTAATTCACTCCCATATATGTCATGAGTTACAGTCTCCTAAGTGTGGGTTGTGTGTGTATTGTTCCAGTCATGGTACTGTTCCTTTTTGTTCTTTCTGTACTGTACATTAATTTTATAGTACTCTATGTAATTTGGACATCACTAGATATTCTTCACAAAAGGGTCTTGCATTTGGTTAATATTCACACAGCAAAAAGAAAACTAAGTCAATAGACAACACGAAATCCATTGACTCGCAGATGGCTACAACTTCACCTCATGTTCTGTTATTTGTTAATTGTTCCTGGAATCATTGGCCAGCAGCCCCATCTTTAAGCAAGCCTCCTAAACTGTTAAAATATAGCAAGAATAAGAACTAAGAAAAGCTTTGTTTTCATATTAAGCATGTCTCTAATGTATAAATCAACTGTACAGTAAAGATAATGCTGGAGCCAAGGTAGATACAGCTTTGATGGGTTCTATTTTCCTACTCTTGCAGCCTGCCTTTGGGCCAAGACAACAGAATCTGACTTTTAAAAATGAGGGAACTATTATTATTACTATGTGGGGTAGTGCTAAATCCACTGGGATCATACAGAGCTTGGGGAATGGTAGGCAATCATATTCAACCCAAGAAAGGAAGGTTAGCTCCAATTCTTGGGATCAAGAGCATCAAGTGACCTCCTGGAGGTTTTATAGTGGGGAAAGAGGAACATACCTAAGTGTCTGGGGGTTCATCACGGTTCTTCCATTCTTTTAGCAAATTCTGGGTCCTTCATGAATTCTTTAGTGCGAGGGTCCTCCTTAATGCGCTTCATACAGTTAGGGTCATGGAACGGATTCAACATCCTGCCACCTCCTTGTTGTAGTAACTGTCAATGTATAAATTATAATTAACGATCATCGTAATCCAGAAGGGTTAAAAAAATGTATAGCTCATGAAGTAATTAGAGTACAATATGAGCCTATAATGTAACTCAGATTGTTGTACCAGGTATCAGTCTGATAGTAATTACTATTAGCCTACCAAGATTCATTAATATCAGTGTTAGTTATTTCAAAATGAACAGGGTGACCTAAATATTCTTTATCCTTACAGCCCATCTATATTAATTCCTTCAACAGAACTCTCCTCCACACACTTATTCCTCTTTCCAATGCACAGCTTTCATTCTCCATACAAAATTCATGTCAATTTACAGTCAGTTGCCTTCCTCTGCTTAACTAATGTTCACACAACTTTAAAGGACCAAAGAATTCTGAACCCTCCCCACCCCTGTCCCTGTTGAACAGCTATTTCCCATTTTAACAAGGACTAATGCTAGACTGAGATCAAAGTTAATAATCCAGATACACCTGCTGCTAGTTGAATATTACAATGAGAATTTTCAAACCATACATCAATATATTTAAGTATAAAAACTAAAGGAAAAAATACTGTATATCCCTGATTAATCTCATCTAAATATAAAAATTCACATTCATTAAACAAACTGTACCAAACAAATACAAATCCACCACACCTGAACCAAAGTAGCATATATCATATGGTTAGCTACAGTGAAAACCAAGAAAAATATTAAAAGTGTATGCTGTGGGAAGTAGGTGTAAGAGTACACACAAGTAAGGGTGGTGGTAGGTACAGTTGAGGGTAGTGTGTGTAGTGTTCAGACCATCCCTCACACTCACTAGAAACTTTAAATGTTGGATGGAAGAAGAAAGACAGAAGAAAGAAAGACAGAAGAAGACAGAAGAAGAAGAAGAAGACAGAAGAAGAAGAAGAAGACAGAAGAAGAAGAAGACAGAAGAAGAAGACAGAAAGAAGAGAAGAAGAAGGACAGAAGACAGAGAAGAAGAAGAAGACAGAAGAGAAGAAGAAGAAAGAAGACAGAAGAAGAAGACGAAGAAGAAGACAGAAGAAGAAGACAGAAGACAGAAGAAGAAGACAGAAGAAGACAGAAGACAGAAGAAGAAGACAGAAGACAGAAGACAGAAGAAGAAGACAGAAGACAGAAGACAGAAGACAGAAGAAGAAGAGACAGAAGAAGAAGAAGACAGAAGAAGAAGAAGACAGAAGAAGAAGACAGAAGACAGAAGACAGAAGAAGAAGAGACAGAAGAAGAAGAAGAAGACAGAAGAAGAAGAAGAAGACAGAAGAAGAAGAAGACAGAAGAAGAAGGAAGAAGACAGAAGAAGAAGAAGAAGACAGAAGAAGAAGAAGACAGAAAGAAGAAGAAGACAGAAGAAGAAAAGAAGACAGAAGAAGAAGACAGAAGAAGAAGAAGACAGAAGAAGAAGAAAGACAGAAGAAGAAGAAGACAGAAGAAGAGAAACAGAAGAAGAAGAAGACAGAAGAAGAAGAAGACAGAAGAAGAAGACAGAAGAAGAAGAAGACAGAAGAAGAAGAAGAAGAAGAAGAAGACAGAAGAAGACAGAAGAAGAAGAAGAAGAAGAAGACAGAAGAAGAAGACAGAAGAAGAAGAAGACAGAAGAAGAAGAAGACAGAAGAAGAAGAAGACAGAAGAAGAAGACAGAAAGAAGAAGACAGAAGAAGAAGAAGACAGAAGAAGAAGAAGACAGAGAAGAAGAAGACAGAAGAAGAAGACAGAAGAAGAAGAAGACAGAAGAAGAAGAAGGACAGAAAAGAAGAAGAAGAAAGACAGAGAAGAAGAAGAAGAAGAAGAAGAAGAAGAGAAGAGAAGAAGAAGACAGAAGAAGAAGAAGACAGAAGAAGAAGAAGACAGAAGAAGAAGAAGACAGAAGAAGAAGAAGACAGAAGAAGACAGAAGACAGAAGAAGACAGAAGAAGAAGAAGACAGAAGAAGAAAGAAGACAGAAGAAGACAGAAGAAGAAGAAGAAGAAGAAGAAGACAGAAGAAGAAGAAGACAGAAGAAGAAGAAGATAGAAGAAGAGACGGGAGAAGAAGAAGAAGAAGAAGGACAGAAGAAGACAGAAGAAGACAGAAGAAGACAGAAGAAGAAGACAGAAGAAGAAGACAGAAGAAGAAGAAGACAGGAGGGAGGGAGGGAGGGAGGGAGGGAGGAGGAAATTACTGCACTTTTAAAAACTAAAACTTACATTTATTTCTTTGCAAAGGTTACAATGTGTGTTTACGTAACAATATATTGGAGCAAAGAAAGCCACTATCATGTTGAGCATTTCAGGCATTTTTTTTTTTTCAACAAGTCGGCCGTCTCCCACGAGGCAGGGTGACCCAAAAAAGAAAGAAAATCCCCAAAAAGAAAATACTTTCATCATCATTCAACACTTTCACCACACTCGCACATTATCACTGTTTTTGCAGAGGTGCTCAGAATACAACAGTCTAGAAGCATACACATTTTAAAGATGCACAACATATCCCTCCAAACTGCCAATATCCCAAACCCCTCCTTTAAAGTGCAGGCATTGTACTTCCCATTTCCAGGACTCAAGTCCGACTATATGAAAATAACTTTACTTGCCCTAATACTAACCCTTTCAGGGTTGATGCCGTACTAGTACGGCTTGCACGCCAGGGTTGGTGCTGTACTAGTACTCGTAAATTCTAGCGCCTTCAAATCTAGCAAGAGAAAAGCTGGTAGGCCTACATGAAAGAATGGGTCTATGTGGTCAGTGTGCGCAGTATAAAAAAAAAAATTCCTGCAGCACACAGTGCATAATGAAAAAAAAAAACGCCGCCGATTGTGTTTTTGCTTTAAAACAGCGACTTTGCAGTGTATTTTTGTATGATATTTATGGTTGTATTCTAGTTTTCCTGGTCTCATTTTATAGAATGGAAGACATTATGGAAATTGAGATGATTTTGATTGGTTTCACAATGAAAAGTCCCTTGAAATTGAGCTCAAAGTAGCAGAAAAGTTCGTTTTTTTGCCAAAGTTCAAAAGTAAACAAATCATGCCATGCGTCCAATACACGTCAATGGTGAGTCTAATATTCTTTCACAAGCATGCTGATATTATTTATACCATTTCTACCAACTTGTGCCCAAAACAGGTATACAATATCGACAAGATGAAAGTTAAGACACTTGTGCAACATCTTGGTTATCTTTATTGTAGATGTTTTGCCATCCAGTGGCTTTATCAATACAGATTCTGAACATAATTAGAAAACAGAAGAATTATATACGTACAAAAGACGAGGTAATCAGTCGCTCAGCCTTGGAGGTGGTGTTTACAGTACTGTGGTTGTAGAGATTCTGAAGCACAGGTAAGGAGACTGGCGCTTATATAGGCGGTCAGTGAATAGGGACGTGTAGCAGACGAGGGCATAGTCAAAGGTAGGCGGGATTCCCCAGTGGAAGCAGGTCCTACCCAAATTGATGGGTTAGTTGTAGAAGCAGTGAAGAATGTCATGTAGATGACGCCTATATAAGCGCCAGTCTCCTTACCTGTGCTTCAGAATCTCAACAACCACGGTGCTGTAAACACCACATCCAAGGTTGAGGGACTGATTACCTCATCTTCTGTATATAGTTCTTGTGTTTTCTAATTATGTCCAAGAATCTGTATTGATGAAGCCACTGGATGGCAAAACGTCTACAATAAAGATAACCAGATGTTGCACAAGTGTCTTAACTTTTTCATCTTGTCGGTATTGATACCTGTCTTGTACAACTTGTCAGGCACCTGCAACATCATGGAATCTTGGTTCAGAGGATATTTACATGACCTTCTTTCACAGCTTCTACAACTAACCCATCAATTTAGGTAGGACCTACTTCCGCTGGGGAATCCCGCCTAACAGTGACTATGCCCTGGGTCTGCTACATGTCCCCATTCACTGACGCCTATACTATAAGCGCAAGTCTCCTTACCTGTGCTTCAGAATGTCTACAATCACGGTGCTGTAAACACCACCTCCAAGGTTGAGGGAACTGATTACCTCATCTTTTGTATACAGTTCTTCTGTTTTCTAATTATATCCAAGAAATCTGTATTGATAAAGCCACTGGATGGGGAAACGTCTACAATAAAGATAACCAGATGTTGCACAAGTGTCTTAACTTTCATACCATTTCTACACTAACGCAGTAAGTGTGCATAACAGTAAATCTTCTATTTTTTGTGAGAATAAAAATTCAAAGTGCAAAGCAAAAGAATGTAGGTAGTAGGTTGGTAGACAGCAACCACCCAGGGAGGTTTCTACCGTCCTGCCGAGCGAGTGTAAAAAAGAAGCCTGTAATTGTTTTACATGATGGTAGGATTGCTGGTGTCTTTTTTCTGTCTCATAAACATGCAAGATTTCAGGTACATCTTGCTACTTCTACTTACACTTAGGGCACACTACACATACATGTACTCACCTAATTGTGGTTGCAGGGGTCGAGACTCAGTCCTGGCCCCGCCTCTTCACTGATCGCTACTGGGTCCTCTCTCTCTCTGCTTCCTAAGCTTTGTCATACTCTTCTTAAAACTATGTATGGTTCCTGCCTCCTCTACTTCACTTGTAGCTATTCCACTTGCTGACAACTCTATTGACTGAAGAAATACTTCCAAACGTCCCGGTGACTCGTCTGAGTCTTCAGCTTCCAGTTGTGACCCCTTGTCCCTGTGTCCCCTCTCTGGAACATCCTATCTCTGTCCACCCTGTCTATTCCCCGCAGTATCTTGTATGTCATTATCATGTCTCCCGGGACCCTTCTGTCCTCCAGTGTCGTCAGTCCGTTTTCCCCTTTAAAACCTTTCCTCGTACGACATTCCCTTGAGCTCTGGGACTAGCCTTGTTGCAAACCTTTGTACTTTCTCTAACTTCTTGACGTGCTTGACCAGGTGTGGGTTCCAGACTGGTGCTGCATACTCAGTATGGGCCTAACATACACAGTGTACAGTGTCTTGAACGATCCTTATTAAGGTATCGGAACGCTATTCTCAGGTTTGCCAGGCGCCCGTATGCTGCAGCGGTTATTTGGTTGATGTGTGCCTCCGGTGATGTGCTCGGTGTTATGGTCACCCCAAGGTCTTTCTCCCTGAGTGAGGTCTGTAGTCTTTGTCCACCTAGCCTATACTCTGTCTGCAGTCTTCTTGCCCCTCCCAATCTTCATGACTTTGCATTTGGCTGGATTGAATTTCGAGAAGCCAGTTACTGGAACCACATTCAGGTCTCTTTGCAGTCCTGCCTCATCCTCGTCCGATTTAATTCTTCTCATCAACTTCACGTCATCTGCGAACAGGGACACTTCAGAGTCTATTCCTTCCATCATATCGTTCACATATATCAAAAACAGCACTGGTCCTAGAACTGACCCCTGTGGGACCCCGCTCCGTAACAGCGCCCACTGTGATACCTCTTCACGTACCATGACTCGTTGCTGCCTCCCTGTCAGGTATTCCCTTATCCATTGCAGTGCCCCTCCCTTTTACATGCGCCTGATCCTCCAGCTTCTGCACTAATCTCTTGGGGAACTGTGTCAAGGCCTTCCTGCAGTCTAGGAAAACGCAATCTACCCACCCCTCTCTCTCGTGTCTTACTACTGTTTACTTTGTCATAAAACTCCAGGAGGTTTGTGATACAAGATTTGCCTTCCATGAACCCATGCTGGTTTTCATTTATAATTTGTTCCTTTCCAGGTGTTCGACCACTCTCCCCCTGATTTAATCTCCTCCATGACTTTGCACACAATACATGTCAGAGAGACAGGTCTGTAGTTTAGTGCCTCGTTTCTGTTTCCTTTCTTAATATGGGGACTACATTAGCTGTCTTCCATTTCTCAGGTAGTTGCCCAGTTTCAAGGGATGTGTTGAAGATTGTGGTTAGAGGCACGCACAGCATCTCTGCTCCTTCTCTAAGGACCCATGGGGAGATGTTGTCCGGTCCCATCGCCTTTGAGGTGTCAAGGTCACTTAAGAGCTTCTTCACCTCCTCCTCAGTTGTTCGTATGTCATCCAACACTTGTTGGTATATTCCCTCTTGATGTTCCCTTCTGTGCTGTCTTCCCACAGCCCTTCCTGTCTCTACTGTAAAAACTTCCCTTAAATCTCCTGTTCAGCTCCTCACATACCTCCTGATCATTTCTTGTGAGCTCTCCACCTTCTGTCTTTAATCTGATCACCTGGTCTTTGACTGTTGTCTTCCTCCTGATGTGGCTATACAACAGTTTCGGGTCAGTCTTGATTCTCGATGCTATGTCATTTTCATACTGTCGCTGGGCCTCCCTCCTTACCTGTGCGTACTCATTCCTGGCTCTGCGACTGATCTCCCTATTTTCGTGTGTTCTCTGCCTTCTGTACTTTTTCCATTCTCTATTGCACTTTGTTTTTGCCTCCTTACACTGTCGGGTAAACCAGAGGCTCGTTTGGTCTTCCCGTTGTTACTGTTGCCCTTGGGAATAAACCTTTCCACTGCCTCCTTGCATTTTGTTGTTACATATTCCATCATTTCATTTACTGGCTTTCCTGCCAGTTCTCTGTCCACTGGACCTCCCGCAGGAAGTTCTTCAACCCTATGTAGTCCCCTCTTTTATAGTCAGGCTTTTCCCATTCAACTCCTGTTATTCTCTCCACTTGCAGCTCTACTATGTATTCAAAGCACAGAACCACGTGGTCGCTAGCTCCTAGGGGACTCTCATACTTCATGTCCTCAATGTCTGAAACTGCCCAGGGTGAACACAAGGTCCAATCTTGCTGGTTCATCCTCCCCTCTCACTCTGGTAGTGTTCTTAACATGTTGGTGCATGAGCTTTTCCAGCACCATGTCTAACATCCTGGCTCTCCATGTTTCGGGACCCCCATGTGGCTCCAGGTTTTCCCAGTCAATCTCCCTGTGGTTGAAATCCCCCATAACCAGCAACTTCGCTCTGCTGGAGTGAGCTCTTCTTGCCACCTCAGCAAGGTGTCCACCATTTTTT
>NW_026494788.1:0-104889 GCF_026875155.1 Cherax quadricarinatus
CCCTTGAGCTTGGGACAGCCTTTTTTTCAAACCTTTGTACTTTCTCTAACTTTTTTGACGTGTTTGACCAGGTTTGGGTTCCAGACGGGGGTGCGGGCAACTCCAGTAGGCCTAACAACCAGTGTACAGTGTCTTGAACGATTCCTTATTGAGGTATGGGAATGCTATTCTCGGGTTTGCCAGGCCCGTATGCTGCAGCGGTTTTATTTGGTTGATGTGTGCCTCCGGTGATGTACTGGGTGTTATGGTCACCCCAAGGTCTTTCTCCCTGAGTAGGTCTGTAGTCTTTGTCCACCTAGCCTTTATTCTGTCTGCGGTCTTCTTTGCCCCTCCCCAATCTTCATGACTTTGCATTTGGGCTGGTTTGAATTCGAGGAGCCAGTTACTGGACCACTGTCCAGCCTCTCCAGGTCTCTTTGCAGTCCTGGCCTCATCCTCGTCCGATTTAATTCTTCTCATCAACTTCACGTCATCTGCGAACAGGGACACTTCAGAGTCTTTTCCCTTTTCCATCATGTCGTTCACATATATCAAAAATAGCACTGGTCCTAGAACTGACCCCTGTGGGACCCCGGCTGTAACAGGCGCCCACGGGTGATACCTCTTAAACGTACCATGACTCGTTGCTGCCTCCCTGTCAGGTATTCCTTATCCATTGCAGTGCCCTTCCTTTTATGTGTGCCTGATCCCCCAGCTTCTGCACTAATCTCTGTGGGGAAAACTGTGTAAAAGGCCTTCCTGCAGTCTGTGTGTGTGTGTGGTGGGGGTGTGGGTGTGTGGTGTGTGTGTGTGTGTGTGTGTGTGTGTGTTGTGCGTGCGTGTGTTGTGGGTGTGTGGGGTGTGTGTGCGGGTGTGTGTGAGGGTGTGTGTGGGGCGTGTGTGTGTGTGTGTGTGTGTGCGTGTGTGGGTGTGTGTGTGCGTGTGTGGGTGTGTTGTGTGCGTGTGTGGGTGTGTGTGTGTGTGTGGGTGTGTGTGTGTGGGTGTGTGTGAGGGTGGTTTTTGTGGGTGTGTGTGAGGGTGGGGTGTGTGTGGGTGTTGGTGTGTGTGTGTGTGTGTGGGGTGTGTGTGGTGTGGGTGTGCATCCTTGTGTGTATGCATATATTGTACGTTTCGTGTGCACATGTCCGTGAGTGCGCCCTCGTGGTGTATGTGCGCTCGCGCTAGTGTGGGTGTATGATCCACTTAATATTTGTATTTATAACTCATTACAATTGTGACCAGGTGTGGGCGTATCAGTGGTTCATTACTTTATAATTTGTTCATGACTGTAACCATGTATAGGAGTGAAGCTGATTCATTACCTCTGTAATTTGCCATGATTAGTGACCAGATCTACCTGGAGTTCTTACCTTTGTAACTAGTTCAGCTAAACTAACTTTGGGGTCCCGTCCCCTGGACCCATTAGTACCTTTGTAATCTTTTGACTACCGCCCACAGGATGGGTATGGGGTGCTAAAGATATTAAACTAAAGTTGTGTGTGTGTGTGTGTGACTCAACAATCAATATTTGCACCAATAACTCATTACAGCTGTGACGGGTGTGGAAGTGTGAAAATT
Organism: Cherax quadricarinatus; assembly: GCF_026875155.1. NCBI lineage: Eukaryota > Metazoa > Arthropoda > Malacostraca > Decapoda > Parastacidae > Cherax > Cherax quadricarinatus. Next base: position 1,558 of record NW_026494788.1, read on the forward strand.
TCTCATTACTCTATAATTTGTCATGATTGTAGCCAAAGTATAAACGTAAGTAACCATTCTACAGAATTCATTACCTTTGTAACTTGTGAGCTCATTACCATTGTACCTAGTTCAGCTATCAAAACTTTGGGGGGCCCAGTCCCTGGACCCATTACGTACCTCTGTAATCTGTAAATACCTTTGTAACTTGTCATGATTTTGATCAGACTTACCTGGAGTTCATTACCTTTGTAAATTGTGAGTTCATTACCTTTGTAAATTGTGAGTTCATTACCTTTGTAAATTGTGAGTTCATTACCTTTGTAAATTGTGAGTTCATTACCTCTGTAACTTGCTCAGCTATCAAAACTTTGGAGTCCAGTCCCTGGACCAATTATGTACCTCTGTAATCTTTTGACTACCGCCCACAGGATGGGTATGGGGTGCATAATAAACATATTAAACTAAACTAACTCTCAAATCCTATTTGCATGTCTGCAAGAACCATTATGTAGGTTGATAAATTTAGGAGTAAGTGAGGGGGGGTAAGACTTAGGGGTGCTACGGGTATAGTTGGTTATGTTGATGACACGACGGTCTTAGTGGGGGGAGAGGAGGGGTTAAAGAATGTAAACAGAATTGTTGAAATATTTAGTGGAGCAACAGGTATGAGTGTTAATAGTGAAAAGTCGAAATTACTGGAGGTTGGGTCATGGGTGGGAGGGGAAATGGGAAATAAATATGGATGGCAGGTAGTAGAGCAGATAAAAATTTGTGGAGTATTGTACAGAGTGGAAGCACAGGGGGCTAGAGAGGTAAATTCTAAAAGGGTAGTGCAACGGGTCTTGCTTAGGTTAGGGGAATAAGAACGAGTGGTTTGACTATACAACAGAGAGTCACTGTGGTTAATACACTCATCCTAAATTGTGGCACGTGGCTGTGGTGTACCCCTTGGTGGCGAAAGACGTGCTGCAAGTGCAAAGGAAAGCTCTGAATTTTATATGGGGATATGGTTGTCATTGGCTGAGGCAAACGGTTGTAATGACAACGCTGGCAAAAGGGGGTTTAGGTTTAATTCCTTTGGGTAACAGACTAAAGAGCATATATGTGAAGCATTGTTATCTGAGATTGGGTGGGGAACGTGGTGTCAGAGTGAGGGATGTGATGGAAGATGTGAGGTGGTGGTGGGGGGGTAGGGACTTAGAGGAGAGCATGAGTATGTTGAGATACTTATTACAAGTAAGAAATCCGGGAAATGTAAAGACGTGTGTTTTGGGGAGGTTGGAAAGGTGTCAAGAGGTGTTGGAAGGGGAGACTGTTTTTCCATTATATAATTGGACATGAATCTGGTTTCAAGGGTGAGGGAAACTATGTATAGGTTTTTACATGGGATTTTGCCAACTAAAGTACGACTGTATCAGATGGGAATTTTGCAGTCTCAACATTGTGTTTTGTGTGGGGGGAGGAAACAGCAAATCATGTGGTGTATTTCTGTGAGCATATTGAGAGGGCACGTCTATGGTTTCGCAGAGTCTTGAATATGGTGGGTGGGAGTGGTTTAGTAGTATTAAGGGCACTGAGTTTGGATATAGAGGGAGTGGGAGATAGTGTGAGGAGGGCCGTCATGTATTTAGTGGCAGATTATATATATATATATATATATATATATATATATATATATATATATATATATATATATATTATATATATATATATATATATAAACACTGATCTCTGGCTGAAGGAGACTCGAACCTACGAACCTTAGGACAAGGTACGCAGTGCTTTACCAATCCACCCACACTAGGTCCAGTGTGAGTAGATTGGTAAAGCACTGCGTACCTTGTCCTAAGGTTAGTAGGTTCGAGTCTCCTTCAGCCAGAGTTTACCTGGAGTTTACCTGGAGAGAGTTCCGGGGGTCAACGCCCCCGCGGCCCGGTCTGTGACCAGGCCTCCTGGTGGATCAGAGCCTGATCAACCAGGCTGTTGCTGCTGGCTGCACGCAAACCAACGTACGAGCCACAGCCCGGCTGATCAGGAACTGACTTTAGGTGCTTGTCCAGTGCCAGCTTGAAGACTGCCAGGGGGTCTGTTGGTAATCCCCCTTATGTGTGCTGGGAGGCAGTTGAACAGTCTCGGGCCCCTGACACTTATTTTTTTTATATTTTATTTAAAAAACACAATACACATTATACATGTATGCTATACATACGTCACATAAACTAAGACATGTTATCCATTAAATATGAAACAAAACAGCTCCACGTTCCCTATCCCATCACTAACTTATACATAAGAAAACACTCGTTCAACTTAAACTGTTTGAATCCCCCAAAAAATGCAAACTTACATGAGACTACACGAAGGACAACCCATTCCTGAACATACAGGTGGGTTTATTAAATTCATAGATACATCCAGTTTCTTACACACAAAAGGCTATATAATCCAAAGAATGTCACACGTATTTACATTGTACATGAAAGTTTATATACAAAGGTTATATACACAGCCACTCAAGAGGGAGAGGTTTTTTAGTGCCAGGAAGGAAAAAAAACTGGCAGGAAATGGCAGAAATCGTACACGAAATCCAGTCATTCCTGGAGTGGAACCACAGTCGATGGCCTCCACTCCAAACCAACAGATACAGATACTAATGCCGGAAAAAAAATTCCCCCCCAGTACCAACAATACCACCAGTCCGATAACATTCTTCTTTGCAAATATACAGGGTCTAAAGCCAGCAACAAACAACAAAATACCTTTCATCCGTGGACTGCTTGCAGAGGCAAAGGCAATGTTCGCGGCTTTCACTGAGACCCACACGAAATATGGATCCCAGGTTACAACCTATACAGATGTGACAGAGTGAACAGGCAAAAGGGAGGGGTTGGCCTGTACATTGCAGAGTCACTTGTTTGCACAGAACTGCTTAATGCCTCAAATGATGTAGTGGAAGTTTTAGCAGTAAAGGTCGAGAAACCAAAACCTAGTCATTGTGGTAGTCTACAAGCCTCCGGATGCAACATCCCAGCAATTCCAGGAACAGCTGTTAAAAATTGACCACTGTCTGGAAAATCTTCCAGCTCCTGCACCCAGCATCTTGCTCCTGGGGGACTTCAACTTAAGGCACCTAAAATGGAGGAATATAGCAAATAATATTGTTGCAGTAATAACACCAGGAGGCAGCTCTGATGAAAACTCACACTCACACGAGCTTTTAAATCTCTGCACAAAATTCAATTTAAACCAGCAAATAATAGAGCCTACTAGACTGGAGAATACACTAGACCTTCATCTTCACTAACAATGATGATCTGATAAGAAATGTCACCATATCAAAAACAATATACTCAGATCACAACATAATTGAGGTTCAGACATGTATGCGTGGAGCCCCAGACCGACAAAATGAGACTAGTCACGAGGGAGCATTCACCAAATTCAACTTTAATAACAAAAACATAAAGTGGGACCAAGTAAACCAAGTCCTAACCGATATAAGCTGGGAAGATATACTAAGCAACACAGACCCAAACTTATGCCTAGAACAGATTAACTCGGTGGCACTCGATGTATGCACAAGGCTTATTCCTCTAAGAAAAAGGAGGAGTAGATGTAAAATAGAAAGAGACAGGCGCTCCCTTTACAGGCGACGGAAAAGAATAACAGAGCGGCTAAAAGAGGTCAATATATCTGAAATGCGCAGGGAGACACTGGTCAGAGAATAGCAAGCATCGAACTTAAGCTAAAAGAATCCTTTAGGAGTCAGGAATCGCGGAAGAACTAAAAGCCATAAATGAAAGCGGAGAGAAAACCCAAAGTATTTCTTCTCCTATGCCAAATCAAAATCGAGAACAACGTCCAGTATTGGGCCCCTACTTAAACAAGATGGGTCTACACAGATGACAGCAAGGAAATGAGTGAGCTACTCAAGTCCCAATATGACTCAGTTTTTAGCAAGCCGCTAACCAGACTGAGAGTCGAAGATCAAAATTAATTTTTTATGAGAGAGCCACAAAATTTGATTAACACAAGCCTATCCGATGTTATCTGAGCCAATGACTTCGAACAGGCGATAAATGACATGCCCATGCACTCTGCCCCCCGGGCCCCAGACTCATGGAACTCTGTGTTCATTCAAGAACTGCAAGAGCCCTATATCACGAGCCTTTTCCATCCTATGGAGAGGGAGCATGGGACATGAGGGTTGTCCCTCGTTACTAAAAACAAACAGACATAGCCCAACACCACAAGGGGGCAGAAAGCAAACAGCAAAGAACTACAGACCAATAGCACTCAACATCCCATATCATAAAAATCTTTGAAAGGGTCCTAAGATGCTAGATCACCACCATCTAGAAACCTATCAGTTACACACCCAGCGGCAACATGGGTTTAGACAGGGTCCGCTCCTGTCTGTCTCAAACTACTGATCACTACGACAAGGTCCTAAATGCATAGAAGACAAAAGAATGGCAGATGTAATAATATACTGACTTTGCAAAAGCCTTCGACAAGTGTGACCATGAGTAATACGCACAAAATGCGCGGCTAAAGGATAACAGGAAAAGTCGGTCGAGGATCTATAATTTCCTCACTAACAGGACACAGGGTGTAGTACGGCAACAGAGTAAAGTCCGAGGCAGCTACGGTTGAAAAGCTCTGTTTCCACAAGGCTACAGTTAATACGCTCCCATTCTTGTTCCTCATCCTCATATCGACATAGACAGGATGTCAGCCCACAGGCACCGTGTATTCCTTTGCAGATGACCCCGAATCTGCATGACAGTGTCTTCCATTGCAGACACTGCAAGGCCCAGGCGGACATCAACCAAATCTTTCATGGGGCTGCAGGGAAAACAATATGAAGTTCAACGATGAGAAATTTTCAATTACTCAGGATATGGTTAAACATGAGGAAATTTAAATCTTCATCAGAGTACAAAACAATATTCTGGCACAAAATAGAGCGAAACGCCCAACCATCAAGACCTGGGAAGTGATTATGTGGAGGATTACCTTCAAGGACCCTACATTGTATCATCGCTTCGGCTAGAAAATGACAGATGGATAATGAGAACCTTTCAAAAACTAGGGGAGGCAAGCCCATGATGACACTCCTTCAGGTCACTTCTTCATATCTAGGCTGGGAATATTGCATGCACTCTAACAGCACCTTTCAAGGGCAGGTGAAATTGCCGACAGAAAATGTACAGAGAAACTTTCACGGCGCGCATACATAACGGAGATAAAACACCTCAATTACTGGAGCGCTTGAGGTTTCTAAACCTGTATTCCTGGAACGCAGGAGGGAGAGATACATGCTGATATACCCGGAAATCTAGAGGGACTAGTACCGAACTTGCAAACGAAAATCACTCACTACGAAAGCAAAAAGACTTGGCAGACGATGCACCATCCCCCAATGAAAAAGCAGGGTGTGTCACTAGCACGTTAGAGACCATACAATAAGTGTCAGGGGCCCGAGACTGTTCAATGCCTCCCAGCACACATATGGGGGATTACCAACAGACCCCTGGGACAGTATTCAAGCTGGCACTGCGACAAGCACCTAAAGTAAGTTCCTGATCAGCCGGGCTGTGGCTCGTACGTTGGTGTGCGTCAGCAGCAGCAACAGCTGGTTGATCAGGCGCTGGATCCACCAGGAGGCATGTAACAGACCGGGCCGACGGGGGCGTTTGGTCCCCGAAAATCTTCTCCAGGTAAACTTCCAGGTCCAGGTTATAATCCAGTCCCTGCCCTACATTTTCTTACAACAAATACAAGATGTATAAGTGATCAATATAAAAATCAAGAGGTATTTCTGGATCATTAACAAAATTCACACTACCACACAATCGTACGTAAATAACACTATAGCTGATGGTATATTAACCACCAGTTACACATCCAACAAAACATGACCTACCAATCCCCCTTTATATAGTTAATAAAGCAGTGCGACAAAAATAATTTACTTGCACCTGTTTGAGAAAAAGCCATAAGTAGCCAAACAATCAAGGTTATGACCTTACCCATTAACCTTAATGTGAAATTCCAGAAGTTGGTGATGCATAAAAACTACAAAAACAAAAATATAAAAGTACATAGGCACAGATATGTACATTTATTACTATACACACACACCTGTAAGTGGAAGAATAAACACCCACAATATTATAACATCAATATTGATAACCATCAACCAAGTGATTTCAAACTGTCAGAACATCATTGTATAAATGGATTTACACGTGAAATATTGAGAATACCCCACAAGCTCTCAACTTTAGAACGACCTATATAAATATTTAATATATACCAAGGCTAGAATTATCATATTGAACACATATAATGGGTTCTCCCCACACAAGGAAGGGGCAAAACATTGAATACAACAGGTACACCCCTACCACTTAACTAAATCCTAGTCAAGATCAAACTTGTTAATGGACTGGACACCAAAATCCTAAATCTCCCTATCTAAGCACAATTTAACATTCTTGCATAGTCATATTCTTCACCAATAAGTGTGCAAAAGTATTACAACTCCTTTTCTATAGAGAAGGACTGTTATTAAATCACCTGTTTATTATTTATATCTAAAGAAAAGCTAAGCCACAGGCCTATAAGGAAAGTACTTGCAGCTACATGTTTAAAAATACAAAATACAAGCATCATCCTATACTACGTTACTCATGACTTCAGTGATTTTAGAATCATTTAAATTTTGAAACCCTTCTCAATGGTCAATAATAGGTTACTAGTATTCAAATTCCAAAATTCAAATTCAAATTCAAAGTTTTTCTCTATAAGGGGGGTATTTAAAATGCTGAGTTTACAGAAATTTGGTTATTGTATGGTTTAACATGTAGTAAAAAATGAGATTACAGAGTGTTACCACTAGAATGCTTAGCTGGCTAGGATTTCGGGGCATACTTAGTTTTATTCTTAAATGTAAAATATTACAAATTATGAGGGTAGTTGGTATTATTGGTAAGGACTAAATACTATTTTGTGAAGTTTAGAAAATGTGATCTTTTGTTTTGGCACAGTATATAGTTTCAGTTACTGGAGTATCACAGGAATTCATATATTAAGGGACTGAGATTAATATTTCTGTTTATAGTCAAATGAGTGAGCGAGTGTTAAGTGTGAACAACCAGGTGGTATGCGGGAAGTTAGTTGACGGGTGTATCAGGGAGATAAGATGTTTTCACTGGCCAGTATATTTTTGCACATGTTCAGTACTGTTGTCCTAAAAAAAAAAACCACAAACGCCGCGTAAGCCACCTATCCTCGACGTGAGTGCAATAATATACACCAAATCCAAAATATGTAAATGCATGAGTTCCAGGTATGATGTATATAACAGTACTGATCGCATACCAAATATCTCTGCAGGAGATAAACCATTTATAAATGTATGCTCTCACTACGCTCACCCTCTCATACCTTCCCACTGCGAGCATAACCTTACACCCCCCCCCCTCACAAAAAAGGAGGACCCTTCCTTGCCCCCCCACTGTTCCCACGAAGAGTTGTGATTCAGTAAAATTACGATAACTATCGAAAAACTGATTCCCATATCCCCCATATATTAACTATTCCTACACCTTGTCTAAACAAACACGCTGCTAAGCTTATATTCCTCAACGCCCTGAAATCTGCCTCATACCCAAGAAACACTGCAAATAATCTGCATAATATACATCGAGCCCTGCCCACTTCCTTGCTACCCCACCTATCATCCATCGACAAAGATCTAAGAAAAGACCACTCACCCCAACATACTAATAACCCCCGCATCCAGACTCTCACACGCCCAAAAGATGAACAAAAAAATATAATAACATGATATCGCAGTTTCTCCTCCCCACGAATAAACATGTTGCCTCTCTCACCAACCCATCTTATGCAACATGTGCTTAGATGCCACACACCCATAATAAAGGTACACCAATCCTAACCTTGCTGGTATCCTAAGCGTCCTGACTCCTCCATAAGACCCTCCAGTTATACATGGGGTATACTGCGACCCCCTGCAATACACCCCTTCCTCACACCACCGCACACTGTGTTTACTTCAAACTTTTTACCTGCCCACTGTCAAACATGAATCTTTATTACATCTTCACACCCCTATCCACCTCACCCCCCCCCCACCAGTTTCTAGCATCATCCTCACCTATCACTAACCACCCCTTCCCCCCCACCTTAGATACTCTGATTAATATTAATTGCATTACCCTAGGCCTAAGGCCAACAACCTAGTCCCCCCGTTTCACCTCCGTCATGACCACCTTCCTTGGACAAAACCAGGCCCTCCCAAACCCCCACACAAACCTCAACACCCTCCTCTGTATTTCCTGTATTTCCTGCACCTCAAAGGTGAACAACCCCGTACACCCAGACTTACTTTACACACCGAGTTAATTACCAACTCCCTCTGCTGTAACGCACATCCTGACCTCAAACTTTTAACTTGCATATAACCCTAATCGTGACTGGCTTCTGAGTTAATCGCTCATTCTGGCAACTGCTTCATATAACCATATCCCACACACCTAATTCTGTCACAACAGTCCATCCCATCTCCTCCCTACAATCTCCCCCAACCCAATGTCTCCTACTTCCAACAACCTAGACTTTGCTAAAATAACTTCCATTCCGAAACTTTCCCAAAACTCGTAGACCTCCCCCCCTTTCTTAAAGGGGCCTCCCCACTCGTAACAACCATTTTGTATCATCCACATAACCACTATGCCCCCCATATTTCCCCCCCCCACCCCCCGCAATTCCTCGCCCACAGCCTCAAAAAAAGGGAGTTGCACACATGCAAAGAGCAACTGTGACAGGGGCAACCCCCCTTTAAAATCCCTGTTCCTCATCACCGCCCCCCCCAGTTACCATTAACCTGCACCCTCAAACAGCCCCTCAACAGTGTGCGCACCCACCTCACACCCCCCCCCCCCAAAAACCCCAAATCCTCCAAACACCCCCACAAAAGTCCCCTTCAGCAGCATATCCCTGTGCCCAACCCAAGCCAATAGGGCCCCCCCCCTGACAGTTCCTAAAAACCCCTTATCCACTATGCCCATTCTTCATACCCCGTCCCAATCCCAACGTCCCTCATGTACCTACCCCCCAATTACCTTTTTAGCCTTTTTCCCCAATACCTTTCCCAAAAAATTTTTGTAATCCGTGCACAAACGACAACGGCCGATAATCCCCAAACCCTTCTCCTCTCCCCCCTTCTTTGGCACCAAGACAACGCCCCCCTTCCCGTTTTTGCGCCATTCCCCCCTTTTAACATATAATTCAGAACCGCCACTAGGCACTCCTCAAACCTCCCAAGTGTTTTTGTAAAAATCATTAGATAACCCATCTATTCCCGGTGCCTTCCCCTAAACCCAACCCATTCCCATCCCCCACCTCTGCCCCGTAACCCTTTCCTCCCCCCAAACCACTTCCCGATCCCCCCTGCCCCATCCCTGCGGAACCCTTATCGCCCTAAAAGTTTTCAAACCCCCACCCCCCCTCCCCTTCTTTTTCCATTCTCCTAAAAACCAAAACAGCATCCCTACTGATAAATCTGTTCAGAGAACCCTGCCCCCTTCACATAACCCCCCCCCACCCTCCACAACAATATGTGCCACGTATTCCTAAACGTCTGCCCTTTTAAATTTTCTGAAAACAACCCGGTTGGCTTATCACCTTTAGACTCCTCCAATCCTCCCTGACCCTGGTCATAAAAACGTTCATTTTGCATCTCCACTAAACGACCCAAATTCCCCCATGACTCCCCCTACTCCCCCCCTCCCCCCCCCCCCCCCGCATAACAATCTTTCCCAACGACCCTCTAAATAATCGCAATCCAAACCTCCGCGTGCCCGTTCCCTTCCCCTCTTCCAAAAAACTGCAATTTTCACCCCCTTTTCCTGCAACTCCCCCAATCTAGAAATCCACCTCTCCCCTAGCCTCCCAAAACCCTTTCCACCATGACGAAAAGACCGACCTGGTTTCCCCTTTAAAAGCCTCCATTTAATTTCCAAAGCTCTGATATATTCTCGGAATACCATCTACCCTAAGTCACCAAAACCCGCCTTGGTCAGATAAACCCACGTCTACTGTTCTAAAATCTCTCCACTCCTATCCCCTTCCTCACATAAATCCTATCCAACCTTTCCTCATAATCCCCTTACATAGGGATGCTCAAATGAACCTCCCCCCCCTCCAACCCCACTACCACCCCGACATCACACAGTGCATCCCTTAAGACACCCAACCCCCCACCCCGCCCCCCTAGGACACGCGCATGCAATCACACAATTCCAAAACCCTCCAATTATCGCTATGGCAGGTAAAACCCCTAATAGTAAACAACACGTCCCCAACAAAATCTATTTTATCCTCACGTTTCCAAAGCAGCATATAAAACCCCACAAAACACACCCTCTCTCCCCCCACCCCCACCACCACCCGAAAAACCCCCTCCCCCCCCCCCCCTCCCACCCATGACTCGCAAGGGACTGGTCTCCTTTACTAAAAAAGCCCACTCCCCCTTTAAAAAAGTTTCCTCTTACAAACAACTTATATCCCTCAAACTCAAAATTTATTACCTACTTAAGTTATCCCTGTAGGGAAACAAATATCCACGTCATACCCTTTTGAGGAACCACTCCAAACCCCACCCTTTTTACTTCAGTCTTTAGGCCATTTGATTTTAAAGTTAAAAACACCTGAATGGTCAAGGAAAGGCGGGTTACCCCTGTGCCGGGGTGCCCCCCCCCTTTCTCACACTTCCCTTTCAAGCTGCTCACACTTTCCTTATTACCTTTTAATAAGACCCCCTACCCCCCCCTTTTCCCCCCCCCCCCCCCATTTTTCCTGTACTCCCCCCCCCGTAGGGGATTTGCGAAACCCCCTCGCCCATGCCCTTTTTGCTGGTCTTTGCCCATGTTAAAACATCATCTATTCAGTCAACCCCCCCTGGGCCCTTCCTAGAGCTGCCTCCCACACCCATCTCTTGCTCAGGTTTTTTTCTTCCACCCTGTTTGTACCCTTCTTTTTCCCCACCCCTTAAAAATTTTCCTTTTCCCATATTCCCCTCCATTCCGCTTCCACCGCCCCTTAAAAATTGCTCCCCTTTTAAAACCCCTTGGTCCCCCCCCCCCACCCAAAACCCCTTTCCTCCAAAAAACCTAACCCTGGGGGGGTTAAAAGGGTTTGGGGCCGACCCGGAAACCTCGGTTGTACCCTTTTCCTTTTTCCACCACCCAGGCTTGGGAAAAGGTCCCCACCCTTTTCCAAGGGAAATTAAATTTTGGGTTAACCTCCTTTTTCCAAACCCCCCCTCACCCCAAATAGAGGAGCCCCCCATCTTCGCCCCCCACCACCACACTCCTTGCTGGACCTCCCTACCGGGGCTGTCCCCCCCGGGGCCAACTCAAACGGCCCCTTGCGCCCCCCTATTTTGGTCATAAGGGGCCCGCAAAGACACATGTTCCCCCTTTTGCCCCACATACAACAAAATATACCGTTTCCCGGGTGCCTTTCAACTTTGACATACAAAGGAATAGGCGTCTTTAAGGTCATTTTTGATGTTTTTATGACCCTTCCGGGGGGGGCCCTCATAGGGCCCCATCCCGCCAACCCCCTCCTCAAACTTCATGAATGACTCCATACTTCCCTAAAAACTTCCCAAAACCAAATTTATTTTTGCCTAAAAGGGGTACATTCCCCCATTTCCGTCCCCCCACGTGTAGTAAGTAGACACGTCATGCATGCATACGTCCATCGCCCGAGTTGTAAGTTTAAGAAAAATAAGATTTCTTTTCGGATTTTTAACCCCGAGGGTTGGGCCACCCAGGAAAACCCCAATAATTTCAGGGGCGCCCTTCGGGGGACTGCCCTAATTTTTTTTCCCTTTGGGGGTCCTAACTTGTCCCCCGGGGATGCGACCCACACCAGTCGACAAACCCCGGTCCCCTTTTTGCTGCTAGGTAAACAGACAAAAGGTAAGGAAACGTGTCGAAGTTTCCACCCCCCGGGGAAAATCAAACCCCGGGGGCCCCCCGGGTGGGTTAAGGGGGAGTTTTAAACCCAAAACCGGGCCCCACCGGGCCATTCGGCGTTCCGGGTACCCTCCCCCACACTGCTGAGTACTAGCCCCTCAGGAACTTCACAAAACTCGTTTCATCCCCCTTTAAAGGGGCCACACCATACAGCTCCTCATTGGGGAAACCCCATATAATTTCCCTAAAATCGCGGGAAAAAGGGAAACTTTTCATCGAGGGCTCAGAGAACCCTTAAACAGAAAATGCAGACTGTTTTTAATCCTCCCCCGGGGGTGTACTCCGCCATGTCGAACGTAAAAACTGCGCAAACCAGGGTGGGTGGGACAACTGCCGGGTGCGTTCCCCCGGGCCCAACACCCGATGCGAACAATGTTTTTGGGTTTGTGGTTTACATGAGAAAAATAGTGATTACAAGTGACCACTAAACGCTTAGAAATGGCTGGGGCTTTTCGGGCAGATTTAATTTTTTATTTTTTAATTTGGGTAAAATATTAAAAATTTTATGAGGAAATTTGGTTTTTATGGCAAATTTACTAAATACTATTTTTTGTGGGGTTTAGCAATGTAATGCTTTTTTTTTTGGCACAGAAACATATTTCAGTTTTGGGAGTATCACGGGATTAAATTATTTTAAAGTTTTGAAAATTAATATTTCGTTTTAAATTTTTTCAAATGATGAGTGAGGGGTAAGTGTAACCACCGGGGTGTTTTTTTTTTTTTTTTATATTTTATTTAAAACCAAACAGTTTAACATAAAAATAAAGAAACAGTAAAACCCCTAATCAAATTTTTTTTTTTTATATTTTTTTAAATAAAATCCATAAAACAAATATAAATCAAAATGAGAAAGCTTTTACAGGACTGCTATCCATTTAAAAAATATTACTACACACAACATGTTTTTTGTAAAAGCAAAACCCCTTCCCAATTCCCCGGGTTTCAGACCAAGACATATAATTTCCAAAAACCCTAATGGAACCAACCCTGCAAAACAAAGCTAAACCGGGTTACACACAAAAAAAATATCCACGATATGTAAAAAACTGTGTCTGCAAAAAATACAAAGGGAAATTAAAACGTCTGCTTAAAATAATGCATGGAAAAAAACAATAGAAGACAACTGACGTAATAAAAACAGAAACTTTTACTATGGGGTTTTTCCCAAAGCAGTCACCAATCAAACCCCCCTCCCCCCCCCCCCCGAGGGAAACCCCACTTCACCCCCCCCAATTTTTTTCCCTACTACCCAAAAGTGCTTTCAACCCATCCATACCTTGTAACAAAACTTTGGGAAAAGTCAATACACAGTAAGAAAAACAGAGGCATGTAAAATACAATAAAATTGGGACAATAAAGGACCACTCAAGAAGACCGCATCATAAAATTATAGCACAACCTAGGAAAAAAGTGTTTTTTTGAAACCAAAAATGTTAAGAAAATATTACCCCACTTAAAAAATTTTAAAACCCTTAATTTAAAAAAACAAAACTTCCCGCACAACCCCTTTTTGACTCCGCAGGGCCCCATGACAACATTGGGTTTTGACTCTTATGTACTTAGTAAAACCAGTACTAACGGGGACACAAATACATCGCCAAAAAAAAATTGGGTTACAAAACTCCAAACAATTCCACTTAAGCAACTAACACCAAACCCGGGAAAAAAAAAAAAATTTTGTATAACATAAAACATTAAACAGGCGTAGCCCCCTTTTGGGGGAATTAGGGTTTTAACAGGAAATCAGCATAAGAAAACCATTCCGTGGTTCCGAGTACCACTCCCCCCCCCCCTTCCAGACTATGAAAATTTTTCAGCCCGAAAAACACTATAACCCCCCAAACCCCACAAGGTTTTCCCTTTCCCCCCACCCCAAAATTTACACCCAGAATTTACCATACACAAACCCCAAAAAAAACATCAGTCCAGCCCCCAAAAAAAAAAAAAAATAACTCTTTTTCTCCCCCCCCCGGGAGAAACCCAAACCCCAGGCCCCAACCCAAACGATTATACCTACCCCCCCCTCAAATTTCCCCGTAACGTTTTTCCTCGTTAATTCCCATACCCCAAAAAAAAAAGCCCTCCCAGCATTGCCCAAAACCTCTCATTCCCCACATTTCGTCCTATAAACAAGAAAACATCAGCGCCTTGACACCACGCAAACCCCCAAGCCCCCCATACCCCCCTGACACTAAAAAAGTCAAGTACCCCAAAATGACATAGAACGTCCCTACAGCATCCGAGCAATCTCCCCCTTTTAAGACTCAAAACTCTAACATAGCAAACCCCCCCCCCCCCCACTCTTCGGAGAACACCCTTTAACCAATTTCCCCAACCCCTTAAAATACTGTCACAAAAAATAAAACGACATGAAACCCCCGTTTTCCGGGCCCCCCACACCAAAGCAAAAGTCTGATCCCCGGGTCCCTTCCCATAATGTACAATTGTGCCTTGGAAAGCCAAAATCCCGTGGAGGAAAACCGGGAACCAGTTTCCCTAAAACCCCTGGTTGTAAGCGAAAAATTTTTGAACCCCCCGGGCCCTATAGTCTTCCAATTATATTTCCGGGGGGAAACCCCACACCGATGACTTCCCCGATGTTTTTACCTATATTATCTAGTTTTCCCCCTTAAAAAATCTCACGAGGGTTTTTTTTGGAAACCCCCTCAATAAAATGCGAAACATTGCTTCGCACCTTGTGAGGTCCCCTTCCCCCCCCCACCATCGTCGAACCTCCCTCATCACTGGGATTTAACCCCTCACTCCCCGACCCCACCCCTTTTTTAGGTATTCCTTTTCCCCTACGCCTATCCAAACCCCCCACACGTCCCCTACCCCATGGTCGACCACAGGCGACAACCGCTAATGTAGGGAGAAAACCCCCTGTCGCCGGGCTATCGGGGGTCCCTGTAATCTTCAAAACTGGGAAAATATCAATGGCATTTTGCCCCTCTTCCACTGAGGTGACGCACTGTCCACGCCCCCCCAATCGCCTCGTTCCCCGACGCTGGGGGGTAGCGTCGAGCGATCCCCTCTGCGCACCCTGTTCACCCCACTTTACATCGCGGGAAAAATTCGCAGCACTCGTCCACCATTGGGGGCTTCTGATGGAGCTCACCCTCCCCCAAACGTTTTTTGGGGATGCGTGTCTGTAGGTCCGACCGTTGTTTCCCCGTGGTGCTCACAAGACGCCGCCAATGCCCCGTTGCCCCAACAGGGGCACTCCAAACCTGGCCCGGGTGGTTAGTAGCCTGCGTCTGAAAATTTTTCCAACATGACAAACGGGGAATTGGATGTCTAAATGTTATTTTATAGAAAAGGAAACCCTGCGAGAACCACATAAAACCCTGGGCCAACCCCCAATTTGGACGCTTGTACAGTGCCATAGCCCCAAAAGTCCGGGGATGTCCCCCTCGTCTGCCTCAAAGGGGATATTACGAGAGAACCCCGATAATTTTCCCCCGAAATTCACACAGGGCACCTCCAAACTAGCATTGAAAAAAAACCGTTTTTTTTAAAAGGCATCCAAAACACTCACATACCAGGACGACACAAATTTCAAAAAAATTCTCGCGTTGCGTGGGAAATCCCTTAAATCCTCACGTGGGATTCGATACGTATCTCTTATCACAAGAGCGAATGACGCCCAGCGGTGTCCTGGTTATTGCACCTTTAAACAATTCCACACAGACAGTTTTGGGGACTTTTTTTCTGAGTTCCCCCCTCTTGAGAAAACAAAATTCTCAATACAGACACCAGAGGGCACCAGCCGCACGCTCTGCTCCCCCTCCCCAAACAGTGGGTGAGAATGCACCAAACAAATTAATGACAAACGGATTGTACCTACATCCGCAAGATATTACAAAAAAAATTACATCAAGAACATAACAAAAACAAAATTACATGTCACAGGTCATGAATTGACATATTACAAAACCTTTCATATATATAAATTGAATATAAAAGACATCTGACAAAGGGTTCAATACACTTGAACATAAAATTACAAAGAAATTATATAGTTAAATCCCATCCTTCACAACAAAAAAACCAAAAACCCAACATCAAATCTGACTAGATAATCACTACTTCCCCAATATACAAACTAACATATCCCAAAAAACAAATAAACAGAAAAGAAAACAGTTTGGGAAACAATAACTGGGAAACTCTATACTGTTTTCAAATACACCCATATACAAATTTCAGACAAATGGGCAGTCACTAAACTGTCTAGTTTTTTGTATACCCTACAGACTAAAAATTTAAATCAAGAATTTTCATGAACACAAACGGGGATCGGGACAGACCATAATTAAACTTTAAAACAATCAATCATGCTTATAAAGTATTACATAACGTCGACCCCTGACAAAGGGTCAATACAATAGAAAAAGATATATATTTAATATATACACATAAAAACCCCCACACCACACCCCCAAACCCCAAAACCAAAACACCCACACGTCACACAAAAATTTTTACAAAAAAAACATTAATCGATGCACTGTAGCACAATGCAAACAGTTATAAGTAATCTCATCGGCAAAAACCCGCACGTAACATAAAACAAAATAAAACCACTTCATGTCGCAAAGAAATTATTTCTCAAGAATCATGTTATACAAATTTATACACCATAATTAACTAAAAAATCTACTATATTTTACCTACATCTGAAAATGTTTTTAAAACTACCATAAGAGACCTTTAGCTCTACATCCACATTGGATGCCATAAAGTCCCAATGAAAAACCGGAAACATTCCAAAAACCCATTCACAACACTCTCCGACCCCCCCCCCGGGGGGCGAGCCCGTGTTACCCCCTGCTCCCCCCAACCTATGAAAACCCCCTTTACCATCTTTCCCAAACACAGATTTCGAGAATCCTAAGTTAGCATTCATACCCCTCTGAAAAGCCGATCCCGCCTCTCCCATACAAATCTCTGTTACAACACTCGTACTATAGAACGTTCCGCAAAACCCCCTTTTTTCTCCTCACTATCCCCCTCTCCCCCTCTACCCCGCATATATATATAATTACCTGATATAATCTAAAGTTCTTATGAACCCTGTCTAACCCCCCCCTATTAATTAGGCATGCAAAAAACCCCACCCCCGGCCCCCCCCCCTCTGTACCAACTACTTAACCAGCACCTAACCTCACTCTAGACCTTCACAAAAAGTAAAACTACATGGAACGCTGCTTTATCCCCTCACATATACCAACACCCACCACCCTCTACAACCTGTCTGTTTTCGAAATATTCACCAGACGGAAGGATCCCATGCAGAAAACGAAACATCACCTCACGCGCCCGAGGTTTTACTTCTCATAACTAAAAATCTAAACCAAATACTCTTCCACGCATACATGGGACAAACCCCTCAACTGGGACAACGCACCTACTAAAGTAACCTACACAAAACCCTTTACGAAAACCTTCTCAGTTCCCTAACTCCAACATACAGCCCTCAAAACTATTTCCACATTCCTCCAAACTCCATTCCTCGATACCACATACCCAGCATGTCGTGTATCCTTCACCAACGCCCCGCGTTCACACCCTCACACAACACTTACCATTTAATAAACACACATTAGCCCTCCGTCTCAATCAACATCCCCAACCACCTGACTGTTCAGGTAACATTACAACCTTTCCTCCGTAACCAATCAACGTGAACCCATATAAATTTGTACACTCGTATAGTATCCCAGCAATCGCTGTCCCTGTAATGGAGAACACAGCTGCATCATACCAAACCTTACTATACTATAAATGTTCACGACTATTACTCGCTGTTATTTTCAGAGTTAGGTGCTGGGGTCTCTGAACACCTAGACGCCCCACGATCCTTTCCAAATATCCTATCCGAATTTTTCTCCCGCGCCGACAACCATGTCATCCCTATAAATAATACCACAAATCTTTAATGGACAAGACATTCTTTAACAACATTACATCTCCCCCCTCTCCCCCCACACCAAGAAACCCAACCCATGCACCTTGAATCTTCGCCACTATTTACCTGCATACCGTGGCACTTCCAAATAATTGCACCACCTCGTCCAACACATCTCATTGAACCATCTGCACGAATGAGGAACAGTGGTGTCGTTCAACATATACAATTACCCCGGGCCAGCCCTCCCACCCCCCACACTTCCCTCACTAAGTGCGTAATAGCTCACGGTCAACATTCTTTAAAAGGGGTCCTGGAAACACGCTAAACTAATATGTGGGACTTGGGGGCATCCTGTCTAAGGCTCTTCCATTGCAATTTCCATCCCCAATACACCATTAACTGTATCCTCATTTTCGCCCCCTTGTTACTAGTATTTACCCACTCGACTATTTCCTCCCCAAAACCCTGTCTCCTAAGTATAACCTGCCAAAGCTCCCCTTTCTCCTCTATCATATGCTCCCTGTCAGTCTAGAGCCAACAAAGCTGCCCATCCACCCCCACCTTGCTTCCCCAAAACTTCTCAGTATACCATGTCTTCAATCCTCGAACCTTCCCGGCAACCCGAAATGAGATTTTGACACCACCCTCCTCCCACTACACACATTTGAACATATTACCTAAATATTTGCTAACACATTATAGTCTGCACACATCAGTGATATGGCTCAGTATCGAAGGGTGGGCTGCCCCTTGACCTTCGGGCCAAACACTACAACTGCTGTTTCTCCTGCTTCTCCCCCAACTTACCATTCTCCTTCATACTATTAAATAACCTAACTTAAATTCCTTTTATAAACGCCCAATGTTGTAAACGAAAATTCTACGGGGAGGCCGGAGGAGACACCATAAACTACCGGGAGGCTTTCCCCTTCCTCATTCCCCTTAACGGCATTCTCTATTTCCTCTGCCGTAATCGTCCAACCTAAAGCCTTTCGTATCACTATTTCCTAAATTTCACGTCACATACGTCACACCTTGTCCAATGCCCCGTCACCCACCCCCCCACTGTTCCAAGTACTTCTGTTAACAAGCCTCCGCATACGCACCACATCCCCTTCGTGGTTAGTTATACTCTGCCCTTAACTCTATTATTTCCCAACACATCTCCGGTACCTCTAAAACATTTGGTATAGCCGTCAGCGCCTGCCTTTGCTTTTGATGCCGCAAACAACGCTGATGGCTTGATCGCCCAAAGCCACTTCCTCACCTGCTTGATCCTGACAGCTTGAAACCTTTTCCATTTTGCAACACCCTCAATCCTACCCCTTTATTTCAGATATTTCATCAATAGTAAATTATTCCCACCCCACCCCCCTTCCCATAGCAACCTCCTTAACCTATACTCTAATAATAGTTAGCCAGTCATATTTTTAAAGTATTAATTCGTTTTCCTTCTTCACATAAAATCTTTCTTATCCTTTCCTTTGCGAACTATCCCCCATGTCACAATGTCATCCACTCCCTGTTCTTCCACACTAAGCTCATCCTAGGACTGAAAACCCCTCCAAACCCCTCCTCATCACCTAAAACACACTTATATTTTAATTTCCAATAACTTGGTCTTCCACCAAGGCGTGACTGTCAGCGTGCCTCGTTGTGCTCCCGGTTTTCTGGTGGTTTTCACGGTCGCTCTTACGTCCTGCTAGAACTTTAATTTGTGTCTCAATCCTATACGATACAATCTTAGCGCCTGGAACAATCTTGGGCGTGTAAACATTATTACTGAGTCAAAAAAAGGAGAATTTGTTGTGCATTACTAGCAGAGTTTACTGCCAGAGGGGGAATCATAGGCCCTGTTTCCCATAGTGAAAAAAATTATAATAATTGAACTTTGTTGGGTCAGAGGAAAGAAGTCTCCCTGAATGAAAGCATTGTGTATAAAATAGTGTATAGTTATCTACAGTGGACTCCCTAGTATATATTGTTGATAAAGGCTAAAGTTGGTCATTTGAAAACAGGTGGAATTTCTGTAAATGAAGTGATAAGCCTTTAGAGGCAGGTTGCCAGAAGTCGCCAGAAAACTTAACACAGGTCAGCTGTTTTTAATAATCTTCCTGGCCTGCTAGTGTATCGCAATAATATCTAGTGATACCAGTGAAATAGCAGAATACCAGTGTTGTAGTAGAATAAACCCAGTATTATAATGGTACTTAGTGTAGTGGAGTGGACATTCAATTTGTTTCTTTTTTTGAAATACGAGACGTTACTGTGAATTTCATATAACCTGTAGTTACCAAGCGGTCGCCCCAATATACACAACGTAGAGAAGCAATTATTACTTACAGAAAAAGCGTCCTTCCTCCAAAATTTGCACCAGTCAACTATAGTGATAATATAGCATTTATTGTGGTTTGAGGACGGAAAAAACAAAAAATAGAAAAGCCAGATACAGACGATTGATAAACAAAGAGGTCGACTTTACGTCATTGTAGGTATGCTGCCTGATATCACCGGCTCTTCAACACGCAGTTATACTGTTGTATCAGTCAATCACATATTACTCGGGTAGATAAATTTCCAGTAGATCCTTCATGTGTTAGTCAAATCACCGACCAGTATGTTTTTATAATAAGTGGACACACTTATCAGAGCAGAATCGACTGGTCTGAACCCTTGGGACTGGTCCGAACCATTGGACTGGTCCGAACCTTGACTGGTTCCGAACCTGGACTGGTTCAACAGTTTCGTTGGACATAAAGCAGACTGTAAAGGGATGGGTTAGTAGGCGCCTCTTTTATATACTCAATAACATTAAAAATCTAGGAACGTGACGGTAGTGTCCATATACAAAAAGAGTTAGAAAACAAGAAATACAAATGCTAGAGCTTCTTTTAAGGTTATTAATATAAATATTCAAGAGGTTGCCTAGAGTAGGAATGCAGTAAATTCAACCATTCAAATCATTATGTAGCTGTGTGTAGTCTGTGGTCAGTTCAAACAAACGGGCTTCCACATGGAGTAAATTGTAATTTTTGTGGAAATTGGTTGTCACGCCTCCTTGTGCAGATATCCCAGTTACTAAGCTACCAAAGACAGTATTAAAAACAGAGAAGTGTTTTTGGGTATATGCCCAAAGGAGGGAAATCTGTGGATTCAAATCACAAGGGTATTAAAGAGGAAAACATCAAAGCTGCTTTCGTAGAAAACCTGGAAGCTTTCTACAACGAATGGGAACATAAAAAGTCTGGCCTGAATGGTTACTGCCCTTGATACTCGGCCATGTAGTCACAAACTGTAAGGCTGGAGGTGATGTCCTGGTAGTCAGTAATGTGGGGCTGATAGTGCTGTCCTGGGAGACAGTAATGGTGATAGCTGGAGGTGCTGTACTGGGAGACAGAAATGGTGAAGTGGAGATACTGTCCTGGGAGACAGTACATGTGAGCTGGAGATTTTGTCCAGGGAGTCGGGAATTAAACGCAGGAAGGAATACATATAAATGAACCTCATAGAGGACAGGAGCCATAGTAGGAAACAAGTGTAGTCAAAGATAAGATAAAACCAATATTGCAAACTAGAATATACCGACAGGCAATAGCAAAAAGAGGACTACAATAGCAATAGTGGGATAACATTACCATAAACAAACTGGTGGGAGCTCCATTGTTGGTGCTAGTGGAGGATAGGAATAAGACAGGGGAAAACATGCCACCAAAAGGGAATACAGTCACAGAAACCAGCAAACAGGAAACCAAGCCGGTGCACATACTATGCATTGGTATCTGCTGGCATGGAAATCTGGAAAAAACAGGATGGGAATGCAACTATGACCACCCTTAGAAAAATGATATGGCCCTATGACAACAGGAAAAATGCAAAAACTCCCTTCCTGTACGGGCTTTTTCACCTGAAACTGTGTAACTCTTCAGTCAGGAAAGACTGTTGCTATAACTTAAATTGCCAGGCATTTTCATTAATGGGGGAGACAAAAAGATACAAAACATCCAGGCCATGGGAAAACCTGGGTAGGCCACAGCCCACTCAAGAGGGAGAGGTTTTTTAGTCCAGGAAGGAAAAAAACTGCAGGAAAATGGCAGAAACGTACACCAAATCCAGTCATTCCTGGAGTGGAACCACAGTCGTTAGCCTCCACTCCAAACCAACAGTATACAGATACTATGCCGGAAAAAAAAATCATCCCCCCAGTACCAACAATACCACCAGTCCGATAAACATTCTCTTGCAAATATACAGGGTCTAAAGCCAGCAACAAACAACAAAATACTTTCATCCGTGACTGCTTGCAGAGGCAAAAGGCAGATGTTGCGGCTTTTCCCCCCCTGGTGACCCCCACATAAGGATCACTTGGACAAGAAATATGGATCCCAGGTTACAACCCTATACACATGTGACAGATGTGAACAGGCAAAAGGGGTGGGTTGGCCTGTACATTGCAGAGTCACTTGTTTGCACAGAAACTGCTTAATGCCTTCAAATGACGTAGTGGAAGTTTTAGCAGTAAAAGGTCGAGAACCAAAACTAGTAATTGTGGTAGTCTTTACAAGCCTCCGAGGGAAGCAACATCCAGCCAATTCCAGAACAGATGTTAAAAATTGACCACTGTCTGGAAAATCTTCCCAGCTCCTGCACCCTACATCTTTGCTCCTGGGGGATTTCACTTAAGGCACCTTAAAATGAGGGAATATAGCAAAATAATTTTGTTGCAGTAATACACCAGGAAGGCAGCTCTGATGAAAATCACACTCTCACGAGCTTTTAATTCTCTGCACAAAATTTCAATTTGAACCAGCAAAATAATAGAGCCTATAGACTGGAGGAATACACTAGACCTCTATTCACTAACAATGATGATCTGATAGAAATGTCACCATATCAAAAACAATTACTCAGATCACAACATAATTGAGGTTTCAGACATGTATGCGAGGAGCCCCCAGACCGACAAAATGGAGGACTAGTCACGAGGGTAGCATTCACCAAATTAACTTCAATACAAAACATAAAGTGGGACTCGAAAGATATTCAACCAAGTCCTAACCTTATAATAGCTGCGGAAGATATTCTAAGCAACACAGACCCCAAAAACTTATGCCTTTAGTCCACACTTTTTTTATGATCAGATTAAATCAGGTGGCCACATCGATATGTGTATGCCACAAGGCAAGCTCTTATTCCTTCTAAAGAAATTAGGAGGAGAGTTAGTAAAGGATGTAGAGTGGAGTTGGTAAGTAGAGATATAGTAAGTAGATAGTAGATAGTTAAATGTAGAGGGAGTAGTGTAGATGTAAAATAGAAAGAGGGGAGAAGGAAATAAGAGAGTACAGGGGCGCGCTTGGCCCGCCCGCGAGAGGCCAGGGTATGGAAGTGTGGTTTATTGGATTTTTTTTTTTTTTTTTTTGGTTTTTTTCTTGTTGGTTATGGTTGAGGCGGGTTTTGTGGGGTCATGTGAGTGTGGTTTGAGATGGGGTGTTGGTATCGTGGGGGGTGTGTGTGTGGGGTGTTGGGTTGGAGTGGGTATTCGGGAGTGGGGTGTTGTATAGGGGGAAAGGTGTTTTGTTTTTTATTTTTTTTGTTTTGTGAATAGTATTGTTGTGTTTTAGGGGACTCTGTGAATAGTGGGAATTT
Organism: Cherax quadricarinatus; assembly: GCF_026875155.1. Lineage (NCBI taxonomy): Eukaryota > Metazoa > Arthropoda > Malacostraca > Decapoda > Parastacidae > Cherax > Cherax quadricarinatus. The sequence continues at coordinate 25,174 of NW_026494788.1, forward strand.
GCTATTGTTACGTACCTGCCTTTTGCTATATTTAAAGTAATGAAAAAAAAGAATCCTTTAGGAGTCACAGGATGATAATCGACATCGCGCGTGAAGAAAAGGAAGAAGAAAAGTAAAAGAGAGGGAAGGAAGAACAAGAAAAAGGAAGAAGGAGAAAGAGAACCTAAACCTAAAAAACAAAAAAAAAAAAAAGCCATAAATGAAAATCGAAAGACGAAAAGATACCCAAAAGTATATTTTCTTCTCCTATGCCAAATCAAAATCCGAGAACAACGTCCAGTTTCCAGTTTGGGCCCCCTTACTTAAACAAGATGGGGGTCCTACTCTCGAGATGACAGCAAGGAAATGAGTGGCTATTCAAGTCCCAATTTGACTCAGTTTTTAGCAAGCCCGCGCTCTCTAAACCAGACTGAGAGTCGAGATCCAAAATGGAATTTTTTATGAGGAGGGAGAGCAACCACAAAGAGAGCCACAAAATGTTTGATTAACACAAAAGCCCTATCCGATGTATCCTGACGCAAGTGACTTCGAAAACAGGCGATAATAAATTGACATGCCCATGCACTCTGCCCCAGGGCCAGACCTCACAGGAGTATGCATGGATACTCTGTGTGTTCATCAAGAACTGCAAGTAGTCCCCTTATCACTGCTGCGGTCCCGCGGACTGCAGGTGGGGGTCCTCTGGTAATAGGGTGGTGGATGGGTAAGGGGGAGGGGGGGGGGGGAGAAGATGGCACATGGGTAGTTTTTTATTACTGGTCAGTGAAAAACCCTTAGCAAAACTTTGGGGGCTGGTGGGGTGGTTTTGTGTCAGGTATTGGGTTGTGTTAAGTTTAGTTTGGGGGGGTGGTGTTGTTGTTTTTTTTTGGTAGTTAAGTATGTTTTTCAGGTATTGGCAATGCAAATGATCTACAGTCCTTGTGATTAGTATATGACATGACAATGTTTAGCTTATTAATTTTATGGGTTTAGGGGTCCGTTGATTGCTGCTGAAGAAAATGCCTTTTAAGAAGAATGATTGGAAGCAACTATCACCTACCCAGCCCTTCTAGAAAATAACCCAATCAGTTACTCAACCCAGGGAGCATCTTGGGGGGTGTTATTGGGTGTTGGGGTGTTTTTGTTGATCTGGGAGGCGCTAGCACCGGGCCGCGTTGCGCGCCGCCCCTGCGCGCAATACGAGGCAGAAAAGAGCAGGGATGACGATTTACGTAACATGGTGCTACGACGACATAGGGTCGGCATATGCTCCTTGTTGAGTTGTGTTGGTTGTGGTTTGTTTTGTATTTATTTTGTTGGATGGGAGGGTTGTTGTGTATGTCGTGTGGGGATTTTTGCCAGGAGTACTGGGCTGGGTCATGGGAGGTATTGTGGTGGGGTTTGGTGAAGGTTTGGTGGGTGTTTTGGGGGGTTTGGTGTTGGTATTTTGGTGCTCTCCTTTTGGCGGACGGCCGTTGCGTGAATAGCGATGACGCCGGTTCGTACGACGTTCGTTCGTTGCAGCCGATCGCTCTTTTAAAGGAATATAAAAATAAAAATAAATAATATTAAAATAATATATATAAATATAAAAAATTTATATATAACAGGAAAAAAAAGGAGGGAAAAGGTCAGGTTTTTACACGGTCGATTGGATCTATAATTTCCTCACTAACACGAACACATGAGAGTAGTAGTCGATCAGCAGAGAGAGCAGAAGCACAGAAAGTAAAGTTGTTAGTGCAGAGGGAGTTTTAAGAGTGAAAGTCCGAGCACTAGCAGAAGAGCAGAGCTAGCTCATTAGCAGTGCTCTAGAGCTACGAGTGTTAGAGCTAGCGTGAGAGCTGGCAGAGCAGCTAAGCAGCCAGCTAGCTCAGCTTAGATAGCCAGCTAAGGCTATAGTGCTCAGTAAGCTCTAGCTAGCTTGCGTAGCTATTAGCTCAGCTAAGTCTAGCTAGAGCTAGCTAAGACTTGAGCTCAGTGCCGATGGCACCAGCAGCTCTACGGTGAATGGAAAAATATTGAAAAATTTGGTGGAAAATTGATAATAAAAAAGTGAAATGGGGAATGGAGGAAAGGAAAGAGAGTGAATGAAGAGATGAGGTTTGAAAAATGAAAAAAAAAAAAAGAAAATGAGAATGAAAAAAAAAGAAATGAAAAGCTCTGTTACACCAGGCACCTGGAGTTCACAGAGTTTAACTTGCACCCATCTTGTTCCTCAACCTCATATCATATCCGACACCATTGACAAGGATTGTCAGCCCACCACAGCACCGTTCGTGTTGTCTTCCTTTGCAGATGACAGCCGGAAACCGCCCCCCGAAGTAACACGAGACCGAATTCCGTCCGGAATTGCTTCCCATTAAAAATCTTACCGTGAATAACGTGAGCCGAAGAGAACGTTTAATAACCGTTGATCGAAAAATCTAGTTACCCGACAGAACCGAACCGATTATATTCATCTGCATGAAAAAATCTAGAAAACGAAAATCTGCATCAATTGCCATGACAGTGGGGTCCTTCATTGCAGAAGACACTGCCAGGGCAGGCTCCAGGCGGGACATCAACAAAATCTTTCAGTGGGGGCTAGTGGGGGCTGCAGTGGAAAACAGGGGGGGAGGGGGGGAAGGAGGAAAGGGGGGGGGGGGGGGTAAGAGGGGGGGAAAGGGGTAGGTGGGGAAGGGGCGAGAAGGAGAATGTAAAGAGGGGGTGGGGGGGATAGGGAAAGGGGGGGGGAATGCCCCTCTGCAGAATGGAGGTAAAGGGGGATAGACGTGGGGTAGGAAAAAAAGGAATTAGGTGAGGGGAAGGGGGGGGAGAGGGGGGGGGGGTAAGATTGAGGGATTGAGGGAGGGGGGAAGAAGGGGGGAGGGAGGGGGACAGGTGAGGGGGAAGATTGGGGGGGGGGGGGGGAGGTGGGAAAGAAGAAAGGGGAGAGGGGGGGGGGTAAAAAATTATGAAAGTTAGGGGGAAGGGAGGGGTAGGTGATGGCGGGGTAAAGGGAGGATGAAAGGAAAACTTATGAAGTGAAAGTTTTTTCAAACAAATGATGAGAAATTTCACAAAATTACTCGATTATGGTGTGAATAATCATGAGGGGATGGGAAAATTTAAATCTTCATCAGAAAGTTAAAAACAAATTCTGGCCACAAAAATTAGAAGCGAAACACCAAATGTCTAGACCGGGGAGTAGTGATCATGTGGATTTGTCGGGGAGGTGAGAGGATTCTCACCTTCAAGGACCATAATTGTATAATCGCATCTGCATATCTGCTAGAAAAAATGACCAGGATGGGATAATGGAGAACCATTCATAGTAGGGAGGCCAAAGGCCCCAGGAACCAGGTATGGGGGATAATGTGAACCTTCATTTCTAGGGCAGGGTGGCAGGTAAAGGTGGGTGGCCAATGTTTTTCCAACCTATTAGAAATTGAACAAAAAAAATTCACAAAGCCCTATGATGACACTCTTCAGGTTCCATATTGTTCTATCTAGGCTTGTGGATATGCTGCACTCTAACAGCACTCTTCAAGGCAGGGTGAAAAATGAAATGAATGTGAAAATGGAAAAAATTGCCCCGACCGACCTAGAAATGTACAGAGAAATTTTCACGGCGCGCGCACATTAGATAACGGAGAATAATTAAAACCTCAATTATGGAGAGCGTTCTTTCTTAAGAAGGTTTCATTAAAACCTGTATTCCTGGAACGAGGTAAGGAGGAGAAGGTAGGGAGAGTAGGAAGAAGATAATTGATTATATACACCTGGGGAAAAATCTTAGAGGGACTAGTACCGAACATGCACACGAAAATCACTCACTACGAAAGCAAAAAGACTTGGCAGTCGGATGCCACCATCCCCCCATATGAAAAGCAGGGGTAGGGGGTAGGTTGTTGGGTTTTGTCCACTAGCACGTTTAAGAGGAACGAGACATTACAATAAGTGTCAGGGGCACCACGGAGAGACATGTTTCAACTGCCTCCCAGCACAACATAAGGGGGAATTACCAACAGTCCCCTGGGCAGTCTTTCAAGCTGGCACTGGACAAGCAACTAAAGTCCAGTTCCTGATCATGCCGGGCTGTGGCTCGTACGTTGGTTTGCGTGCAGCCAGCAGAGCAACAAGCCTGGTTGAGCAGGCGCTGATCTCCAGGAGGCCTGGTCACAGAACGGGCCCCGCGGGGGCGTTGACCCGAAAACTCTCTCAAGGTAAAATCCAGGTATTTCGGCGAGCGTCCCGCCACCAACCTCCACCCACCGCTATGATCTGACATTTGTAGCCTCAACAGTACTGAAAGACATTTCTCGTCCCTCCCTGGGAAGGTACATCTATCTAGTCTCGCAGCATAACCACTCCTAACAAACGTATATTCACGTCTCCCGCACCGCTCCGCAAAGGCATCATGTAACCTAACATCTTAAATAAATCCCTTTAGAGCCAGACATATATCCTGGCCCTCTCTTGGCGGTCAAATCAGCCACCCTGAGTACACTATTCCGTCCCACCAAACTATCGCCACTCTGGCAGTGCACTTAGAAATAACACAAGATCCTCACACACAATATTCATTTCTTTACCTTATGGTATTTTCTGCCGGCGCTTACCACTCACAAAAGACACCGCTTAACCATCATCCAACCACCCGCATCACCCTCCCTCCCCCCTCCTCCCTCACCCTCCTCCATCGTTGCTCTGCAAAAAAAACGGGCTAAGTATCCTTTATTAAAATTCCCAACTCCCTCCGTTCAGACGGGGAGTGGGATATGGTAGTCTCGATATCCTGCCTCCTCACATCTCCCTACCCTCTGGGATTATTGTTATCCTGCAGGAACTATTATGAATCAGAGTGTTGGGGTGAATGTTTTGGTCATTTCCATTGGAGCGGAGTGCTGTAAGACGACTGTTCCATGGTTCTGCGGTATGGTAAGTATCAGTTGGAAGTGGTTTGGGTGACACATAACGGAGGCCGAGATTATAGCGGGTCTTCACCCGATCAACTTTTATTTTAGTTAGGTTTGGTATGTTGCAGCTGTGTTCCCAATTACAGGGGACAGCGATTGCGGGGAACTAAGACGAGTGTACAAATTTTTATGGGGTTTCACGTTGTGATTGGTTACGGAGGGAGGTTGTAAATGTTACTTGTAATCAGGGTGGGTTGGGGTTGTTGGATTTGAGACGGAGGGCTAAATTGTGTGTTTTATTAAATGGGGAGAAGTGTTGTTGTGAGGGTGTGAACGCGGGGCGTTTGGGAAGGATACAACGGACAGGCTGGGTATGTGGTATCGAGGAATGGAGTTGAGGGAATGTGAAAATAGTTTTGAGGGCTGTGATGTTGGTTAGGGAACTGAGGAAAGGTTCGTATAAAAGTGTTTTGTGTAGGTACTTGTAGGAAGGTGCCGTGTCCAGTTGAGGGGTTTGTTCCCCCATGTATGCGTGGATGAGTATTTGTGGTTTAGATTCGTAAATTGAAGTTAAAACTCTGGGCGCGTGTGGTGATGTTTCGTTTTCTGCATGGATCCTTCCGTCTGGTGAGATATTTCGAAACAGACAGGTTGTAGAGGGTTGGGAAGGCTGGTTTGTATCTGTGGAGGGGATGAGACAGGACCATTGTAAGTTTACTTTTGTGAAGGGCTAGAGGCAAGGAGTGTTGTGAAGTGTAGGCTGTCGCGGACATTCCAGTGTTAGAGTGTGGCTTTGCTCTTTTGGTCCCCCCTTTCTTCCGGTGCCTCCTATCAATGGCTACCACCACCTACACCACTACCTTCACACTTCACCTCAGGTCTGTTGCCAGGCCTTTGTGCAGGGCATAAGGATCGTCGTGCACATAGAGAATCTGGAGTGTATGTCGCGCCGCGCGGTCTGCTGTCTGCGTGGGGAGCTGTGTGTCGTGTTGAGACGCACACGCAATGTTGTGTGAAGTCAGATGTTACTTCTCGAAAACCTACACCTATCCACCTGAGAATGTTTAATAGTCAATGGAGACTCCAAACCACCATCAACGTCCCAAATTATCATGTTCGACTTTCTGGAAGCGACGTTCTCAATGACACCACGCTCAGATGTAACGTCCCTCTCTGGTGGTGATAACGTCTTTCACACCTCACCAATTACTCTCAATCCAAGAACCTTCTCTTGTACTTGCTGCTCTCCTTATCCACAGGAGGGGGGGGGGGGACGACACCTGATCAGGCAAGTTGGGAGGCGGGGACTCCAACTCACCACCAGTCTGGGTGCCCGATTCACTATCTCGCTTCACAAAAAACACCACGCCTCCATCAATGTTTGTTCTCACCTGCCACCTTCCTGAAGCAGTGCTCTGCGACGTCCACCACAGGTCCAGGCACATGTATTCACTTGTTACAGGTCGCGTATGTGATCATACTCACCACATAGGCGGCACGTACGTCGTTGTCTGGGTACATTACCTTTACTGCGTCCGAAATCTTGTAGGTACACATAGGATGATTTGGGGTGCCTCAAAGTCATTTTGAGGTTGAGTAGAAACCTCTGGGAAAAACCAGTACATAGGCTCCTGCCGCCCACGTACCATGTTGAGCATTAATGCACCGTCCCATACCTCTCAAAACTTTCCTTATATCCGCCTCGTCCGCCTCAAAGGGAAACGTGCGTACTTGATCATGTATAATACGTGAACATCTATAATTCTTACAGTGACAGCTGGTGTTTGACGTTTAAGACTCACGTCCTGAAACTGGTGACTAACTCGTTTCATAAACGTTGATGAGCAGTTTGACGTAAATCGTTTGTCCTCCGTTCCAATGCTACGGGCACAATACCACAGTCACTATCTTGTACTCATAAGTCTCCCGTATGATCTTTGGCAAGAAGATTGCGCAGAGCACTGGGCGTTTATCATTCCTTTAAGTAGCTCGATGCCTACAGTATATATCCTTCGTCTAGGGACTAACCGCCATCTTGACAGGATCACAGTGCACCCCTAAGTTGGTCGCCGAGGTTGTGACAGCACCACTTCACACCACTTGCAGCCAGGTAACTGACAAGGTGCTCGCCTACAAAAGCAGAGGGGTGCAGAGCACTACCGCACACTACCGTGGTCAGGCAGCGAATGTTCTATTGTGTGGCGATTACAAATTTTGCTAAAGTGTTGGGAAAAGGTTTAAAAGGGGTGTTCTTGCAAGTGTTTTGGACGAGGGTCAATATGGAGTGCCTGGGCGTTCGATGTGTGTGGGGCAGGGGATTATACGTAGGTTTATAGATGAAAGTGGGGGAAACATCAAGGGTGGGGTTTTAGCATTAGATTGGCATGCAGCGTATGACTGTGTGGAGCGTGAGGCGTTGTGGAAGTTTATGCAATGGCAGGGGTTTGGGAGGGAAATCGTCAGTTGGACTAAGGTGTTGTATGAGAAGGCAACGGTTAGGGTACAAGTGAATGGTAGATTAGGTCAACCTGTTAGGATGGAAAGGGGCTTAAGGCAGGATGCCCTGTGTCGCAGCTTCTCTTTGCATTACTCCAGGACCCTTCTATAGGGCTGTGCGTTGGGGCGTACGGGAAGGGATGGTGTGGGATGGTGTGTCTGTGGAACCGGGGATCGTTGGATATGTTGATGACACCACAGTGCTATTTAGAAGGTCTGAAGATTTACCTAGGGTTAGTGAGTTGGTGGAGAGTTTTGGCATGGCAACAGGGATGACGCTTAATAGAGACAAGTCGATGTTATTGAGGGTGGGGGATGGTGTGGGTGGGGTATACGAACAGGGTGAAGGTTGGTCCCTGGTAAGTAGACTTAAGGTATGTGGGGTTCACATGGAAAATATCCTGGAGGCACGGAAGGTGAATTCGAAAGAAGCTGTAGATAGGGTTTTGGGTAGATTAGCGGGTTTGCGTACAGGAGGTTTGACGCTGCACCAGCGTGCTATTGTGGTGAATGTGAAACTGTATAATAAGCTATGGCATGTGGCAGGTATATATCCCTTGGAAACATGTGATGAGAAGCTTCTGTTGAAGCGTGTGTATCACTATATTTGGGGTTCGGGTTGTGATTGGTTGTCGAGAGATGTTGTGTGTTTACCGGCACGCCAGGGAGGGCTGGGGTTAATGGCGCTGCATCTAAGGTTGTTGGGTATGTACGTTAAGCATAGTTATTTGAGGGAGGGCAGAATCACAGGTACAGGTTTGGCATGGGTGAGAAGGACTTGGTACGTTGGGCGAGGGGTAGGGATGTTCAGGTGTGTGAGGGAATGTTGAGGTTGTTGAGTTATGCAAGGGAACCCTGCGGGGTTAAGATAGGAACACTGGCTCGGGTGGGTGGTGGGGAGGTAGTTGCTAGGGTTGTGGGTTTGTATCCGATGTATGCATGGAGTGATATATTTTTTTTTTTTTTATATTTTATTTAAAACCAATACAGTTTAACATAAAAATAAAGAAACAGTATGGAACCTAATCAAATTAACTGACAAACGGATTGTACCTACATGCTCGCAAGATATTACAACAAAAACTTACATCAAGAACATAACTAAAAACAAAATTACATGTCACAGGGTCATGAATTGACATATATACAAAACCTTGCATATATATAAATTGTACATATAAATGACATCTGACAAAGGTTCAATACACTTGAACATAAAATATACAAAGAAGTTATATCAGTTAAATCCCATCCTTCACATTAATCAAAAAACCAAAACCTAACATCATAATCTGACTAGATAATCTACATACTTATCCCTAACAATACAGCTGAACATATCCCAACATACAAATAAACAGAAAAAGAATACAGCTTAGAACACAATAACAAGCTCTATACTGTTACAATACACCCATATACAAATTTCAAACAAATGGACTACGTCACTAAACTGTCTAGATATGTCTGTATACCATACAGACTAAACTGTCTAGATATGTCTGTATACCATACAGACTAAAACTTAACATCAAGAACTTGCATGAACACCAAACCGGTATCAGGGTACAGACCATAATTATAAACTTTAAAAAGAATCAATCATGCATATATAAAGTATTACATAACGTTCGACCCATGACAAAAGCTCAATACAAAAGAAAGAGATATATTTATATATATACCATACACAACCCCCAAAACCCCACCCCATCCCCACACCACCCCCCCAAAAACCCCCACACACAGCGAATGTTATTCGTGTAGTTTAGTTGACGGGGGGTGTATCAGGGAGATGAACATTTTTTCTAATGGTAGTTTTCAAGGGTTGATGAATGTGTCTGCAGTTCTAGAGTTCCTCAGGTAGTGTATTCCAGATTTTTAGGGCCTTTGACATACATTGAATTTTGGGGTAAAGGTTTAGTCAGACCCAGGGTGGAATGTCGTAGAGATGTTTGTGTCTGGGTGTTTATGCTGTGGGTTCTGTCACAAACTATCAAAGAAAGCGTTTTAGTGTCAAGGTTGATATTAGAGTTTAATGGCCCTGTATTGTCATTTGCCAGTAGTAAGTGTGGATGTACTAAACAGGGGAAGGTTAGTTTAGGTGTATGAAGAATTGTGTGGTGGTCTGTTGCCGCCATTGGATGGGATTTAGTGATTATTTTACAGCAGCTTTTGTTGTGGTTTATTATTGGCTTAGTGTGTGTTGCTGCAGTTGATCCCCAAGCACAAATAGCATAGGTAGGTATGGACAAATACGTGAGTGGTATAGTGTGAGAAGGCATTTTGCAGCACGTATATCGTATCTTGGAGAGGATTTCCCAACCGTTTTGATACTTTTTTGGGGGGTTATATGCTGGGATCTGGGGTGCTGAATTCGGTTTGTTGTCAAGGTATAAGCGAGTGCTAGGAATTTGCCCCCATTATTTCTGGTAATTAGAGTGTGGGTTGGGTCAATCTTAATGTTAATTTTTGCATCTCCTAGCTCTGCTACGTACCCAAACTAAATATATAGGTTTTGGTCAGTGGTTAAGCAGAAGTTTTTATTGGCTGTCATCCGAAGTCGATATTTGGATCAGCTCCTCATTCACGAGTGGGGTGTTTGAGGGTGGCAAGATTAGGGTGAGAGATTGACATAAGTCCGTGTCGTCAGCAAGAGAATAGGAAACAAGATAACAACATAATAATAAAGAACTTAAGACTGCTTTATGAACTATAACCCACTATGATAACATGAACGTAGATAAGTATTTTAATGTGAGCAACTGCAATGTGAACAGACTGAACTGATGTTGTATGTGGTCAAGGCTTATGCTTGGTTACAAAGTACTATCTGGCAGTTTGGGAGACAACACAGATGAATGATCAAAAACAAAATGTAAATTATGTGATCAGGCATATGGGAGTCACCATCTCTTGAAACACTATGTGCTTAATTGTCCACTTATTGAGGAATACAGAGACAGACAGTATAATAACTAACTCATGTGACATGTCAAGATATCTTATTAAATAAAATAAGATACCAGATATACTAAGCAAATTTCTAAATTTGCTTGTATACAGAGAAGTTGAGCTAATGATATGTAGATATAAATCCATATTATTCCTGTTATTCCCCTTTGGGGGGCCTAGTTCTAGGCCTTTTGTGTATCCATATGCTCATCGTGCTACCGTCCACATGATGGATATGGGGTGCAAACAATAAACTAGCCACTTCGGTGGCAAAATCTAATCTAATCTATGTACATAGATAAGAACATAATAATATGACTTAAGACTGCTATGTACATAGATAACTACATAATAAATATCCTGAGTCTGCTACGTACATAGATAACAACATAATAATATGACTTAGTTAAGACTGAGCTATGACAACATAAGATAAACATCATAAAAATTGTACTGTGGAGAACTGGTCTACGGTAACATAGATAACAACATAATAATATGACGTAATGACAGCTATTGTTACTAGATAACCAACATAATAAATTGACTGGTAAGACTGTTATGTACATAGATAACATCATAATAATATGACTGAGACTGCTACGTACATAGATAACAACATAATAATATGACGTAAGACTGCTATGTACATAGATTAACAACAAAATGACTGAGACTGCTACGTACCTAGATATCAAACATAATAATATGACTTAAGACTGCTATTGTATCATAGATAACAACATAATAATATGACTTTAATACTGTTATGTACATAGGATAAACAACATATTAATATGACCTTAAGACTGCTATGTACATAGATAACAACATAATAATATGACTTCAGACTGCATGTACATAATAACAACAAAATAATATGACTTAAGACTTCTATGTACATAGATAACCCACATAATAATATGACTTTTTCAGACTGCTTATGGTACATAGATAACAACATACAGCCTACATACAAGGGGGAATTACCAACAGAACCCTGAGCAGATCTCAAGCTGGCACTTGGACAAGCACCTAAGTCTGTTCTTGACCAGCCTGGACACTGGTGGGCTCGTTACGTTGGTTGTGTGCGTGCGCTAATGCAGCAATCTGCGTGGCCTGGTTGATCAGGCTCAGGATCCACCAGAGGCTGGTACACAGTGACCGGGTTGGGGGTTGCCGACGGGGTGCGGAATGTGACCCCCGGAACTCTCTCCCGGTAAACTCACATTAATAATAGACTTAAGACAGGGCTATTACATAGATAACAACATAATAATATGACTTAAGAACTGGCTATTGTACATAGAGTATCAACATAATAGATATGACTTAAGACTGTTATGTACATAGATGACAACATAATAATTGTGACTTTAGGACGGCTATGTATACAAAGATAAACAAACATAAATGGAATTTTAGTGACTGAGTTGTTCATTGCTAAAAAAAATAATATTTATGAATGTAATATGGTTGGTGCGAGAGATGAGAGAGGGAAAAAGATGTTTTTGAATTAATGAGGGACAGATGTTAAATTAATAGGTTTTCATAATATTTGTGGGGAAATTATGGTAGGGTAAGGGGGTAAGATATAGTGAAGTTTTTGTGGGTGTTTGTTGTTGTGTGTGGGAAAAAGGTATGTTTGGTTATTTTGGTATGGGAAAAAAATGGGGGGTTGAAAAGATGGGGAGAAGGGGATATTTGGGGAGGGTATTAGGGAAGATGGGGATAGTAGGGGAGGATGTGGTGGGGGGGTTTTGGGAGTAAGGGGATAGTGGGTGGGGAGGGTGTGGTGGGGTTTGTGGGTGGTGGGAGGGTTTATGGGTTAATAGGTTTGGGGGGAGGGTATAGGGAGGGAATTAGGAGTAAGTTGTGTGGGGAAGGATTGGATGTTGTGGTTGGGAGGTTTAGGTGTGAAGGGGGGATGTGGGTGGTTAGGGGTGGGTAGTAATAAGGGTTGTGTGGGGGTTTTGGGTTGGGTGTTGGTGGGGGGTAATGGGTAGGGAGGGGGGGAGAGGAGTGGGGGGTAGGGGGGAAATGGGGTTATGTAAAGGGGGGGGTGATGATAGAGTGAGGAGATTGAGGTTGGTGGGTGAGAGGTTGGGGTGTTGTTGGTGGGTGTATGGTTTTGAGGATGGGGGTGAGTGATTGGGTTGGTTGTGTGTTGGGGGGAGTTTGGGTTGTGTTGGGGTTTGTTTGTGGTGAAAGAATGTGGGTTATAGAGTTAAGAGGGGAAAGGGATATGTTTGTTGGGATGGGTGGATAGTAGGAGTTTTAAGTGTATTTAATGAGGTGTATAGGAAGAAGTTTGGTGGTTTAGGGGGAGGGTTGCGATAGCAGTGTAGTGGAGGAGGTTGGGTGGGGAGTGGTTTTGTGTTTTTGGTGGTGATTAATAATATGTTGGTTTGTGGGGTGAAGAGGAGTGTGTGTGATTAGTGTAGTAGGGGAATGGTGTGGGTTGGTGTGGGTGGGGGGTGGGTAAGGTGAGTATTATTTAAAAGAATTTTTTGAGGGGGTTGGGGGGGGTGTGTGTATTTGGGGAGGGGTGTGGGTGTGTAAAATGGGGGGGTTAAGTAAAAAAAAAAGGATGGAGGTATGCATGTTGTGTTGAGTTGTATGGAAATTGGTTGGTGGTATAAGTAGGGGGGGGGAGTGAATTAAGTGTAGGGGAGAGGGTGTGTGTGGGGGTGTGTTGGGTGGGAGTTGGAAATAAGAATATAAGTTGGGGGTGGGGTGGGTGGGTTGGGGTGGGTGGGTGGTGGGTGGGTGGGTGGGTGGGGTTGGGGGATATATGTAGTGTATTTTTTTTGGTATTGTTTGATGTTGGAATTTTAATAGGTTGTAGTGATGTGATGTTGGAGGGAGGTTTGGTTAGGTTGTGGTTATTATTGGTTGTTGGAATGGTGTTTTTATGGTTGGGTTTATGTGGTAGTGTTTTATATTGGTGTGGTATTTTATGTGATTGTGTTGTGGAGGTGGGGGTGGGTTTTTTGTTTGTGTGGAGGGTTGGGGGTATATGGTGGTGGTTGGGGTGTTTATGGGTTGTGGATTGGGTGTGTTGTTATGGGGGTGGATGTGGGTGGGGGGTGGGGGGGTGTTGAGTGATGTCAGGGGGGTGGTGTGTATGTTTGGGTGTTTTAAGGGTGGGGTGGGATAGGGTGTGGGTATGGGTTGTTGGAGAAGTGGGGTGTAAGGGGTGGGGATGGTGGGGGATGTGGGGTGTGTTGGTGGTTTATTATGTGTGTGTGGGGTGGAAGGGGTTGGGTTGGGGTGGTGGTGGGGGGGTGAGTGGGGTGTGAGTGGGTTGGGGAGTGTGTTGTGGGTGTTGTTGTGTGGGGGGTGTGTGGGGGTGGGTGGTTTGGTGGGTGAGAGAAAGGTTGGGTTTGGGGGTGATGGTAGGTTAGATTTGAAGGGGGGGTGGTTGGTGGATAGGGTTGGGGTGGGGGTAAATGATATTGGAGAAGTGTGAGGGAGTGAGGTGAGGTGTTTGGTGTTAAATAGTAGTTTATGTGTACTTGAGGATTGTGTGAAGTATGGAGGTTTGGGGAGGGTTTTGGGGGTTTGGTGGTTTTGGTGTAGTTTAGATTGTGGAAGTTTTGGGGAAAGAGTTGAGTGGTGAGGGGAGTAATTTATGTGTTGGTGATGGGGTTTTATGTCGTTGGTAGAAGAGGGTGTAATATAAGGGTTTGTTGGTTGGTTTTTGGAAATTTGAGTTAATTTGTTAGTTAATAATGCATGTAATATGGGCATGGTAAAGTCGTAATTTCATGTATTTATTATGTACTGCTCGGGTGAAGAAAACGTATTATTAAATCTGCAAATATGTTGGTGTATATAGGATGCTAGAGCATTTTGGGGGAAAGGGTCTCATTTATGTTCAAGAGAGAGTGAAATTGAAATGAATAGTACATTACATTCCAAGTGGAATTTTGCCAGAAAAGTTTTAACCATTGCGTACTCAGATTTGGCTTCGTTGCGAGTTGTATCTTAGTAATTGAGGAGGTGCCCTCTTATACCATAGTGTTGAACAATTTTACGTTGGAGCAAGTCATGGTCAACTGGTATCAAACTCTTTAACGTAAGTCAATGATCAATCCCCATGACGTTCTTTTTTCACTATTGCAGTTATAATATTCTAGCATGTGTAAATTAGCATTGCATTAAGTATTGTTTATAGGCCTGAATCCAAATTGCAGGTTTGAGTATGTTGAATAAGGTAGGGAGTAAATTCGTTTATGAATTAATTTTCTCGAAGATTTTTGAAGAGGGTTAGTTTGGATTATTGGCCTATAGTTATTCAAACTCTGTTTGGTCTCCTCCTTTGTGGTATCGGGTTACCCTTGCTATTTTTGAGTCTGGAGAATTGGAGATCAATGGATTTGTTAAAGTGTTGCAATGATGGAGGATAGCACTCTATTTACACTTTTTTGATATAAGATTGTGTAAGTACTAAATCTCCTCCTTTTTTTTAGTCAATGGATAGATAGGCGCGTGTGTTGTAGGGCTCGTATGGGTTATCATGACTCTAGAACATGTGTTCAGGGTATTTGCCGGTGAGTATCATTTGGTGGGTATCTGAGCTTGGGATTTTTATAGGCAAGGTTTGTGTCTCCTATAGTAGAATAAATCATTGAGGTCTTTTTTTGGGGGCTGTTTTGCGTGAGAGTGTGAGGGAGTGGTTCCATCGATTTTGCTAATTTTATTTCGCTATTTCGATTATCTTTTTTTGTTTTCCCAAATTAGCGCGTATATTTCAGTCTTTTTAATATCACCGTCGTATTATAATCTGTTCCTCATAATACAATTTTTATGCCCTTCTTCTCTCAGCTGGTTAGATTACGAACTTTTTTGTTTTGGTCTCAATTTAGTGTACCCATTCTAATGTTTCTAGAGAGAGATGTGTTTTGTAGGTATTGTGTGGGAGGAGAGTGCGTGGTGGTGTGTGGAATGACTTTCAGTTTCCTTCATGCATCTGTTTAGTTTTTTTAGGGCATGGCTGGTTATAGAGTAATGTCTATTTTAAAAAATGATAATAGCGAGAGCTTGGCGAGAGAGAGAGCGAGTGAGAGATTTTTCTACTCATTGCCAATCATTGGTTGCTAATCTTTTATGTTATTATAGCTGCCTCATTGTGAGTCTGATTACTTTAGTAGTTCCTTGTAGTTTAGCCAGAAGTTTTTTATGAGAAAGTAGTATGTATGTGGTATATCTGTTGTATCCGAGAGAGAGGTTAAAGATAAAGTGTGGTCCCAGATGTGTCAAGTAGGAAACACTAGTCATTAACCCGTGTATTTTGTTACTGTTGTATAACATACATTTCCTTAGAGTGAGTGAGAGAGGTGTGAATTCTATAACGTTGGGCGAGTCCTGTAGCAGAGATTTAATAATCACCTAGAATATTAGTGATCTTTTTCATGCTGCATCATTATCTTACTTCCTAGATTTTGACTAAATTATGTGCTAATGTTTGACTATAACTCTGAGATTTTATCTCAATGTGAATTTTTTGTATATTTTGGATTTGAATTTACTATTATATATTCCCACCATTTCAGCCCTTTGCAATATTATATAGCAGCGAGAGATCTATTCTGTTAGTATATAGTCCTGCCCCCTTTGTTTGTCTCCTACATTTGAGCTTTAAACCAAATGCATAGACATCTGTACTATCAGCTTTAAGCCAGTTTCAGTATGTAAATGAGATGGACATTTTGCATAAAGCGAGAAGAGCTAGCCGATCTAAGTCATCACGTAACTCTTAAGACTGATATGTATTAAAGATAGTTATGTTTGTTGTTCACTGGAGAATGCTTTTTTTGATTTCTCATGTAAATTACAGAAGCTAACTGTTTGATTCATTTGAAGTCATTTAATAAGAGTTGGTTCATCAGATCAACATGTAATCATAAATTGTATGAAATCTATATTTAGAGAATTAATATAGAGCGCGCGAGGAGTAAATAGTTTTTAAGCTATAAAATACACCTGAATTTTTAACAAATGTAAATAATGACTAAGGGAACTAATACAAATAAATGAGATAATAATATGCTTGGGAAATATATATATACTATAAAGTAAATTTTGAAAGTATAATTAATTTAAAGCGAGAGCGAAGATGAGAGAAGATTGTGACAGAATATAGTTGTGAATAAATGAGCTTTGGAAATATAATGGAAAAATTTGATCTTATTCTACTTTAGCACCTGAAATACCTCACCTTGATTGATTTTAACATGTAAGCGTAGCGAGCGCGACTAGATAGTTATATAAACAAATAAAGGAGAAAATTTTATAAACTAAAATTAAGTAATTAAGCGAATGCGAGACGAGGATGTGTTGAGATGCTTGTAATATAAAGATAAACTTAGTGGGAGTGAGAAATACAGATGGTATTGTAATTCATTCATCAATCTTAATTTGACAAGATCAAGTTATAACTAATGATTAAATTACAAAATAAAATTCACCAATTAAATACCAAAAGAATAATAAGTAAATAAACACAACTGCGGATTTATGTCTTTTATAATATAGATAAGATGGTAACGGTACACAGTATAAGATAATACAAAATTGGGTTAATAGCGCGAGCGCGATAAAAATTTTGCAACAAAATTTATATAAAAAATATGCGAGTGAGAGATTAATGTACAAAGTAAAAATTTACTTATAAATATGTTATAAAATTTTAGTAATAATAATATTCGAGCGGCTTATTATTTAACAATTGTTAATATAAACTTTTAGTTAGAAAAGCTAAAATAAAAGAAAATTATATAAGACTAAAGAATTAAGTGAATGTAAACAAAGTTAAATGAACTAAATTCACTATGAAATATAATGGTTTTTATGAGTAAACTGATTTTAATATTAATAAATTGTGAGCTCATTTAATTTGCACATAAAATAAAAAAAATATAGTATTGGAACTAACTACAAATGATATTTTGTACTTGCAAAAAAAAAGTGTCGCGATACACAATTGCATACACTAATAAAGTGACTAAAAAACAAGTAGTATAGCTACAAAATTAAATGACAGTAAAAAAAATAATATTATAATTTGGATAAGGATTTGACTTTTAATTTAAAGATTAATGAGCAAATTCATACAGTAAAAATTTTATAGATTTGAGTATTGGCATTATCGTCGGATAGTATGAAAAATAATACAAATAATAATGTACAATAAATTATAACGTACACTATATGCACTATATCACTATAAGGTCACTTAGTGCTAGCGCTGTTACAGAAATGTCAGCTTTTTCTAAGGAAGTAAGAAATCAATTTCGTTTTATTGAGGCGAGCGAGAGGTTGTCCTGTTGATGTTTTTCCTTACTATATGTTTCCCATCTCCGTAAAACACTGATTATTTATTTCCTTTGATACTTATGTTTTCTCAGCCTTTCAACAGAAGGTTTTTGACGTTTTTTTGTTAACACCTCTCATTTAAGAGTACACCCATTTTGTTTTTCTCAGATGGTAATTGCTGATTAATTTAGTTCCCTGTCTTTTATCGTATGAATGAAGTCTATCATTATACTGTTTTACTTGTCCTGGTTTATCCCTAACAACGTGTTTCTTGAGTGCTTTCATTGTGTTGGCACATGACTTTAAAACTGTCCTGTTATTATCCTGACGGCGCTTTCTTTGCTCAACTGATCTGTATTGTCACTAAAATGGTGTGACTTTATTATAACTGCCATCAGACAACTTTATCTTGTCAGGAGAGAGAGTGAGCGTGAGCGATGGAAATCAAGGTATTCCATTTAGAGTCGATGTGCATGTTCTGATCCAGTCCCCCTTGATTCTTCTTTCACCGAGTCATATTTATTGTTTTATTTGCTCTAGTGGTGACGTGTGCAACAAATGCTCTCTTTTAGATATTTTTCTGTTCCCAACACTTCCCGATTTAATCTTCTGCTACAAGGTTTGACTATTCTCGTGGATTTAGTTTTATCTTGGAATCCTCGTCGCTGAGTGCAGCTTGATATCTTTGAATTTCATTTTCTAAGCTACGAGTAGTTCCTTATATTGTCTCAGAATAAATCGTACCTGATTATCAATGATGAAGTGGCGCGCATGTTTGAAAGGATGTAGTTGGGGGGATCAGCCATGTTGTTGTTTTGTGTTT
Source organism: Cherax quadricarinatus (assembly GCF_026875155.1). NCBI lineage: Eukaryota > Metazoa > Arthropoda > Malacostraca > Decapoda > Parastacidae > Cherax > Cherax quadricarinatus. Next base: position 43,648 of record NW_026494788.1, read on the forward strand.
TCTCACAATACTACACGGGTGACTAAATCGGTAACAATATAGGGTTTCTCCCAATGAGATTATTTGTAGTAAAAATGTTAGGTACATAAAGGGTAATGCACCTCCTATTAAAATTTTTTCCACATCTGCCCGCTGTCCTTCCCTGAACCGATCAAATCATGTGAATAACATTAATTGAATTAATTACTTTAATAAATTAAGTGACCGATTGAAGGAATGGTAAATACAACAAATTTTAATCTCGTTCGTGTTGGTTAGAGTGAAGCGAGAGAGTAGCGCGCGCGGTAATGGCTAGCACATGTTGCTAGGAGTTATACAAGAATTACTAGATTTAATGCAAGAAATACTCTTATTTAAGCGCATACTTAAGTCTTAATAATTGGTGATATTAATACCAACCATGGCTGTCTGTGAAGTTAAGTGTCAGGCTGGCAATCCATATGCCAAAGCAAGCGTAGAGCGTAGCGTCACGTGGCTAAGCTCCGTCGAATTCCATGTTTACTATATCATGACAACAAGTGTATGATAATGAAATAATTTGGTTCAAGAAATGGAACCCCTGATAATTATAAGCTACGACCTAGACCTTAAAAGTAATAGATCATATAAAGTTTATTTGAGCGTGAAGCGGATCTTCTGGAATGTGGCAATGATCTGAAAGGACGCTGCTGGATCATATTTAAAGGTGGATACAGACGTGTTAGACCTGCTCAAACTAAGGCTGGTTAGAGAAGGTAAAGGGTTGAACAATGTTGTTGGTCTCAACCTATAATGAAAATCAAGGTTCTACCTAAACTCTCCAAATTCTCTCATGCCTGTGTTTATTCCTGGAGAAAACTGTGAGGATTTGGGTCTTATCTTTTAAAGTGCGTCGTACATTAAATAGGAGTGATCTTCAAGTGTTACCATTATAGCTATTTAAAGGGACACATAAAGGGATATTTCGTTCGATTTTTAACCCCGGTTATGGAGAGGGCAACATTCTCATAGTACAAGCATTCCCAAATTAGATACTCCTTATAGGGGCAGTAATTGACTTGTTTAGGTCACTTAACGGTAACTTGACAAAGAACTGGATCTATAATCTATCATTTGGCTATTTGTGAAGAAGCCCATACGACAACCGCGCGACAGCTACAGCAATGAGAGCGTATCAAACTAGAAGCACTCTTAAACCTTTGATAATAATATGATCTGGGAGTAGCAGAGTGGTTGTTGAGGTGACTTGATTACAGAATAAATTAGAACCACAAACAGTAAGTGGCTATACCTAACTATATCACAAGGGTTACTTGTCGGTTGGAAAAAATAAGAGTGGGCCTGCAGGACAATGTCCAACTGCAGACCCAGCCAACCCTTACCACATAGAAACCATGTCTACAACCCCAGTGCTCACCAGTCAATTTCCACAAAAGGAAACCTTATCCCCAATATCAATAATCATAATCACCTACTAAAACGGTTACGTAGGCACATACCAGTGACAGGGGCCCCATAATAGTGTTCTCCACAATCAAAAGGCAAAGATAAGTAAGACAGGCGGCGAAAGCCGATGGTAGCCCAGTTTAGAGAGTGTGCGTGAGCGAGTGTCTAAAGAAAGGAGAATTTTTTCTTCTGCAACGTACCAATTTCTGCTAAAACTGTAATCTATAATTCGGATTTAAAGTGGTAAATTGAAAACTTTCTAATATCGAATCTAGAAATCATAATGTAAGGGATTGTCCCTCGTCCTAACATGCACTCCATTGTTTAGACATTAACAAAGTAAACACCCACCTAGCTATGTGTAAGGCGGATCTTATCGTAATAATGGTACAATAGTACTGATACGATAATAACCCCAGGGGGGGGATAACCATCAAGACAATACCAACGTAAGATGAGAAGTGGCACGAGCTAATGTTTAATATGGCCTAGCCTGAGTAGCTTTACCTGTGTTGGAGTGTGATATACTAATAAACGCGGTGGGGTTATAAATCCAAAACGTGTTTTACACATTACTGATTCAGGGATCACACGGCCTTTCATAATACGTAATTGCCCTTAATGGATGAAGGTACAAATGGAGAGTCCTCTAATACTCAATTTATCATGCTGACCTCTCGAATAAGAAGGCCCATCATACGACACTGTTTATTAACTGTCAGGCAGGCAATGAGAAGAAAACGTATTAATGGGGGGCCGTGAGAAGATTGATGATAGGCTCCCAAGAAATCGAGCGTCGGGGTGACAGAGCGTGGCTTGGTAACGCTACTGAAGCTTTCAAATAAGGGTAAATGTGGACACTCTTCTGGGTGTAAATAATAGATTCTCTTGGCAATAATATTTTTCATAGGTAGTTGACCATTATGCCAACCTTGTTAAGGTATACAAAAGAAATGCTCGGATCACCCTTGTAAAGGACCGCGCTGGGAGGTCCTCGGGATTTCATGCAGGCTCTCGTACTCTGAAAAGAATACTGGAGGAACCATAAAAACAGTTATTTTTCTACTCCATGAAAATATCCTACCCAGTATAAATATACTTCTCAAAGAGATTGATGAGGTGATCCTGTGAAAAATATGGGAATGGCCACATAGGGATCAATGTAATAGTGAAGAAAAGTCAGAGAATTCCTTTTACTCAAGAACAATAACAAAAGATGTTAAATATATATCTCTATCATTACAATACGGTAAGACTCCGTGAAGCTGAAGAACCATCCAACCCTACCAACTAATTTCCATGGCGTAATGTGTGCGCGAATTAAAGGCTCACCACGAAAACTGAGCAAGACACCAGAACTGTGACTGCTTACGATGATATAGTTGAAGAGCAGTTAAATATAAATTTCATAGAGAGGTGCCGGGACTGGAGCAAGCCCAGAGTTATGGTCACTAATTTGCCACATACACGTGTGAAATGATCGAAAGACCACTCCCTCCTGAATTGTGTTAATTGTATCCAGAGTAACAAAAAATGTACCTATTTTGATGACAGTTTGAGACAGGTCCTCGTTGTCGAAGAAAACTGCGGATACATATTAATTAAACTTCAGGTGTTTAAAATTATCCTTTAACGGCGGACAATACGTAAAAGCTTTCCTCTGAGAGTGCTGCAGGAGGCTACAGGTTATTGCACAAGGTTCTTATTCCCAGAATCTCCTAAGACCCACGTTAGTCCCCCTTAAGAGCTTTTCGTCTCATAGAGTGTACTGTAGTGCAACACTCCAGTCCGTTCCTACTCCAGGCAAATGATAAATCACACCTTTAAGTGTACGGTGGTCCACTTGAGTGATGGAGTAATGGTAAACAATTTTATTGACAAATTTTCCCTGGTTGACTCTACTAAAGAACTAATGAGGCATGATATGAAGGGCTAATGAAAATAATGCCAAGTGCAAAATATGCCCCTGAGAATGGAACCATAATCGGTCCAGTTTAAAGAGCTACAATTCCGAGAGAAGACCACACCCGAGATTGAAAGTTCTAAATATTTAAGGTGCTGGACTACGAGAGTGTGCGCGAGGCAGAGAGAACTTGTTTATCGTAAAGTTAATTACTAACAGCAGCGCGGCAATAAATTACCAAGAAGAGTCCCTTACTGCGGAAGTTCAAAATCCTTCGATCTCACTAGCTTAGTGTCCCGCACTTACCACAAAGGAAAAACTTTGAATGCGTGCGCCAAGAAGCTTAATGCTCTTGGGATGAAACCACTACCTGAGGATTTGCTGAAAGTGGAAGAACTTATAGGTGAATATGTAAAATTAACCAGAATGATGGTGTGGCGAGAGTCCCACGTAATGTGGCCGAGTCTAATGGGCTAAAATGGCACTCCAAATTTGTTTGCGATGCGAGGCGTCGCGCGAGTACATATGGAGCAGTTCACTTACCCTCAATGTAATAGTGCCATTTTCTCTTGTTATGTCTATGCAAGGTATCCAATCAAATCTCACGTAGCCTTACCTCTGCGTAGAAGAGTTAATAACCCATTTATGAGTGTCAAATTATCCAAGTTTAAATAAATAATAAATTTAGAGATATAAAATATCAGCGACACCGTAATTTGGTCTATAAGCAGTATCCCCTACAATATTCGTAATGGAACAGTAATATTCACTGTGTACAAAACAGAGTCGCTGAAATCAATCAAATCAGGGAAAAATATAAGCAGTTTTTGGGTCCAGCAATTTGTTAACCTTGTAATCACATTCCTCCCTGTGAACGAGATTCCGCTGACTTCTTGTCTCGAGGCTTGACCTTAATGAAAATTTTGTATGCTTTATCGTGTTTTAAAGGCCATGCGTGAGAGTGGCTACAAAATTAACAGGCCGGTGCAAAGGCACAAATTGCCCCCTGTCAATTTAGTGAGTTCAAACGCTCCGTCGAGTATCCCTCCTTAGCCCATTGACATTGAATAGGTATCTTCCTTACCACCAACTGATTAGCGTGACAAGAGTATGTTTAAATTATAATAAGGATGAATATCTCATATAATTTTTTCCCCCATCCCCTGAAATACTCTTGCTACAGTAGGGGAAAAGAATCTGCGGACCCACAGATGATATTTAAATTTAATGATGGACGGAAAATTTGAAGACTCAATAATTAAAAACTGTGCGTATTAGAGATATGTAATTGAGAGGTGCAAGGAGTTACAAAAAGCTGAATGGGGAAATATGCTACACCCTATCTTGCTGCCCAAAACTCATCAACAACAAACCTTGATTGTCTATTAATTGCCCATAATAACGTGCTGCATCGGTGTGGGTACAGGTTACCTTAACTGTATTCAAATCAAATACAATTCTCAAATACGAAGTTACCTCTATAAAGGTTACAATGCTGGAGTTTACAAAATTTGTTATTGTTTGGTTTACATTTAGTAAGAAATGAGATTACAAAATGTAACCAATAAACCTTAGAACGTGCGAAGTGCGAGAGGGGTTCATTTCGGGCATACCATAGTTTTATTCTTATTGTAAAATAAAAATTACAAAAAGTATTAACAAATTATGAGTAAGTTGGTATTATTGGCTAAGTGACTAAATACTAAGTTTTGGTGATTTTAGCAATGTTGAATGCTTTTGTTTTCACAGTATCTAGTTCAGTGAGATAGGGATGTATCAGCAGGATTCATTATTTTATACTAAGATAAATATTCTGTTATGGTCAAATGTCAATAGTATTCGTGTAGTTAGTTGATAGGCTGGGTGTATCAGGAGAAAGATTGTTTTCTAATGTATTTTTGAAGTGATGATTTTCTCAGTTCTAGATTCTCTCAGTAGGTATCCAGATTTTAGGGCTTTGACATACACATAAATTTTGTAAAAGGTTTTAAGCGGACACGGGAATTTTCGTAAGATTTTGTTTCTTGGTGGTTACCCTGTGGGTTCTTCACAACTAATCAGAACCCGTTTTAGGTCAAAGGTTGATATTAGAGTTTAAAGGCCCTGTATGATATAGATTGCACACTCAATAAGTGGTGATTTTTCACGAACTGGGAGTAAGTTAGATCTTTGAAGAGTGGGGGGGTGTGCATGCGCAGGATGGGAATTTAGTGATTTTCTTACTGCAGCTTTTCGTTGGGTATTATCGGCTTTTAGTTGTTCTGCAGTTGATCCCCAAGCACAAATACACAATAGGTGAGGTATGGATAAATAGTGAGGTGGTATAGTGTGAAAGGGGGCATTTTCCTTCTCCGCACGTATAAGCGTGAGATCATGAGAGGATCCCAACCGTTTTGATACTTTTTTTTGATATATGGCTGGAATGGGTGCTTGAAATTTCATGTTGCTTCAAGGTATAAGCCTAATATTTTTCCCCCATTATTTCTGGTAATTAGAGTTTTTCAATCTTAATTTAATTTTCATCTCCTGCTCTGCTACCGAAACATAATATAGTAAGTTTCGTCAGTTGTTAAGCGTAAGTTTTATTGGCTGTCATCCCAAGTCGATATTTAATCATCTCCTCTATTCACAATGGGTTGTTTAGGTGCAAGTAATAGGGTGAGAGATGACATAAGTCGGTCACTCCAAAGAAGAATGTTTCAGTTTTGATACGTTTGGAAGTCATTGATTGTATAGAGAAGACAGTGACCAAACACTTCGCCTCGAACTCCGTATCAATGCCCTTTGCTGCGCGAGTGGCGGAGAGTTCTTTAATGTGACGGTACGATACCTATTAGTGCAATGTAAGATTTGAAATAACAGCAGCATAGGCCTCTTAACCGTAGTGTTCAAGTTTGTGGATAGATTTCTGTTTTACTGTGTCAAAGCTTTTCTTAGGTCAATAAAAATTCCTGATTATATTCCTTAGTTTTTTTCAAGGCCTGTATAAGCAATCTACAATTTTATATTTGCTCATCATTATGCTTTTGTTTTCCTGAATCCAAACTGGCAGGGGTAGTATGTTTTGAGGCCTATAAAAATAACATCTCCTTGCACGGGTTTCTCAAAGAATTTGGAATAGCTCTGGTGAATTATATAATGCCTAATTATTGTTTTAAGTCTGTAGTACACCACCTTTATGTGTATTTGTGTGACGCGCGCGTCCGTGCCCAATCTTGATAACTTTCGTGAGAGGGTGCTAGTCTCTATTTGACTTGTTAAAATAATGAAAAAGAATCGAAAGGACATGGGCGCCTCGCTTGTAACAGTAATGTGTGTAGCACACACATGGGAGGGCGCGCGTGCGAGAGCCCTCCCCAATTATCTTTTTTTAATTACTTTATTATCTCACTGACTCCTGCTCAATTTTTTGGTCAGAGATAAAGGAATGTAGAAATTTCCTCCTCTAGGTAGTCCCCTGCATGCATTGTAGGGTGGGATTTTAACTGGGCGGAGATTAGATCCGAGCGTTGTTAGAATAAGTCTTTATCTTTTAGCTTGTCATATTTTTGGTGGGTTTCATTATTTAAGAGAGCGTGTACAATTTCTTGTTTTTCTCAGTTTGTTTGGTCCCCTAGAATCTGAAATTTTTCCAGGTCTCTTTTTTTATATCTCCTCTAGTGTCCTTTGAATCTAACAGGATAGTATCGTTTTGTTTTGGCTTTTGGCGAATGTTATTCGTGTAGTTTAGTTGACGGGGGGTGTATCAGGGAGATGAACATTTTTTCTAATGGTAGTTTTCAAGGGTTGATGAATGTGTCTGCAGTTCTAGAGTTCCTCAGGTAGTGTATTCCAGATTTTTAGGGCCTTTGACATACATTGAATTTTGGGGTAAAGGTTTAGTCAGACCCAGGGTGGAATGTCGTAGAGATGTTTGTGTCTGGGTGTTTATGCTGTGGGTTCTGTCACAAACTATCAAAGAAAGCGTTTTAGTGTCAAGGTTGATATTAGAGTTTAATGGCCCTGTATTGTCATTTGCCAGTAGTAAGTGTGGATGTACTAAACAGGGGAAGGTTAGTTTAGGTGTATGAAGAATTGTGTGGTGGTCTGTTGCCGCCATTGGATGGGATTTAGTGATTATTTTACAGCAGCTTTTGTTGTGGTTTATTATTGGCTTAGTGTGTGTTGCTGCAGTTGATCCCCAAGCACAAATAGCATAGGTAGGTATGGACAAATACGTGAGTGGTATAGTGTGAGAAGGCATTTTGCAGCACGTATATCGTATCTTGGAGAGGATTTCCCAACCGTTTTGATACTTTTTTGGGGGGTTATATGCTGGGATCTGGGGTGCTGAATTCGGTTTGTTGTCAAGGTATAAGCGAGTGCTAGGAATTTGCCCCCATTATTTCTGGTAATTAGAGTGTGGGTTGGGTCAATCTTAATGTTAATTTTTGCATCTCCTAGCTCTGCTACGTACCCAAACTAAATATATAGGTTTTGGTCAGTGGTTAAGCAGAAGTTTTTATTGGCTGTCATCCGAAGTCGATATTTGGATCAGCTCCTCATTCACGAGTGGGGTGTTTGAGGGTGGCAAGATTAGGGTGAGAGATTGACATAAGTCCGTGTCGTCAGCAAGAGAATAGGAAACAAGATAACAACATAATAATAAAGAACTTAAGACTGCTTTATGAACTATAACCCACTATGATAACATGAACGTAGATAAGTATTTTAATGTGAGCAACTGCAATGTGAACAGACTGAACTGATGTTGTATGTGGTCAAGGCTTATGCTTGGTTACAAAGTACTATCTGGCAGTTTGGGAGACAACACAGATGAATGATCAAAAACAAAATGTAAATTATGTGATCAGGCATATGGGAGTCACCATCTCTTGAAACACTATGTGCTTAATTGTCCACTTATTGAGGAATACAGAGACAGACAGTATAATAACCTATGTGACATGTCAAGATATCTTATTAATGAAAATAAGATACCAGATATACTAAGCAAATTTCTAAATTTGCTTGTATACAGAGAAGTTGAGCTAATGATATGTAGATATAAATCCATATTATTCCTGTTATTCCCCTTTGGGGGGCCTAGTTCCTAGGCCTTTTGTGTATCCATATGCTCTCGCGCTACCGTCCACAGGATGGATATGGGGTGCACAATAAACTAGCCACTTCGGTGGCAAAATCTAATCTAATCTATGTACATAGATAAGAACATAATAATATGACTTAAGACTGCTATGTACATAGATAACTACATAATAATATGCCTGAGTCTGCTACGTACATAGATAACAACATAATAATATGACTTAGTTAAGACTGAGCTATGACAACATAAGATAAACATCATAAAAATTGTACTGTGGAGAACTGGTCTACGGTAACATAGATAACAACATAATAATATGACGTAATGACAGCTATTGTTACTAGATAACCAACATAATAAATTGACTGGTAAGACTGTTATGTACATAGATAACAACATAATAATATGACTGAGACTGCTACGTACATAGATAACAACATAATAATATGACTTAAGACTGCTATGTACATAGATTAACAACAAAATGACTGAGACTGCTACGTACCTAGATATCAAACATAATAATATGACTTAAGACTGCTATTGTATCATAGATAACAACATAATAATATGACTTTAATACTGTTATGTACATAGGATAAACAACATATTAATATGACCTTAAGACTGCTATGTACATAGATAACAACATAATAATATGACTTCAGACTGCATGTACATAATAACAACAAAATAATATGACTTAAGACTTCTATGTACATAGATAACCCACATAATAATATGACTTTTTCAGACTGCTTATGGTACATAGATAACAACATACAGCCTACATACAAGGGGGAATTACCAACAGAACCCTGAGCAGATCTCAAGCTGGCACTTGGACAAGCACCTAAGTCTGTTCTTGACCAGCCTGGACACTGGTGGGCTCGTTACGTTGGTTGTGTGCGTGCGCTAATGCAGCAATCTGCGTGGCCTGGTTGATCAGGCTCAGGATCCACCAGAGGCTGGTACACAGTGACCGGGTTGGGGGTTGCCGACGGGGTGCGGAATGTGACCCCCGGAACTCTCTCCCGGTAAACTCACATTAATAATAGACTTAAGACAGGGCTATTACATAGATAACAACATAATAATATGACTTAAGAACTGGCTATTGTACATAGAGTATCAACATAATAGATATGACTTAAGACTGTTATGTACATAGATGACAACATAATAATTGTGACTTTAGGACGGCTATGTATACAAAGATAAACAAACATAAATGGAATTTTAGTGACTGAGTTGTTCATTGCTAAAAAAAATAATATTTATGAATGTAATATGGTTGGTGCGAGAGATGAGAGAGGGAAAAAGATGTTTTTGAATTAATGAGGGACAGATGTTAAATTAATAGGTTTTCATAATATTTGTGGGGAAATTATGGTAGGGTAAGGGGGTAAGATATAGTGAAGTTTTTGTGGGTGTTTGTTGTTGTGTGTGGGAAAAAGGTATGTTTGGTTATTTTGGTATGGGAAAAAAATGGGGGGTTGAAAAGATGGGGAGAAGGGGATATTTGGGGAGGGTATTAGGGAAGATGGGGATAGTAGGGGAGGATGTGGTGGGGGGGTTTTGGGAGTAAGGGGATAGTGGGTGGGGAGGGTGTGGTGGGGTTTGTGGGTGGTGGGAGGGTTTATGGGTTAATAGGTTTGGGGGGAGGGTATAGGGAGGGAATTAGGAGTAAGTTGTGTGGGGAAGGATTGGATGTTGTGGTTGGGAGGTTTAGGTGTGAAGGGGGGATGTGGGTGGTTAGGGGTGGGTAGTAATAAGGGTTGTGTGGGGGTTTTGGGTTGGGTGTTGGTGGGGGGTAATGGGTAGGGAGGGGGGGAGAGGAGTGGGGGGTAGGGGGGAAATGGGGTTATGTAAAGGGGGGGGTGATGATAGAGTGAGGAGATTGAGGTTGGTGGGTGAGAGGTTGGGGTGTTGTTGGTGGGTGTATGGTTTTGAGGATGGGGGTGAGTGATTGGGTTGGTTGTGTGTTGGGGGGAGTTTGGGTTGTGTTGGGGTTTGTTTGTGGTGAAAGAATGTGGGTTATAGAGTTAAGAGGGGAAAGGGATATGTTTGTTGGGATGGGTGGATAGTAGGAGTTTTAAGTGTATTTAATGAGGTGTATAGGAAGAAGTTTGGTGGTTTAGGGGGAGGGTTGCGATAGCAGTGTAGTGGAGGAGGTTGGGTGGGGAGTGGTTTTGTGTTTTTGGTGGTGATTAATAATATGTTGGTTTGTGGGGTGAAGAGGAGTGTGTGTGATTAGTGTAGTAGGGGAATGGTGTGGGTTGGTGTGGGTGGGGGGTGGGTAAGGTGAGTATTATTTAAAAGAATTTTTTGAGGGGGTTGGGGGGGGTGTGTGTATTTGGGGAGGGGTGTGGGTGTGTAAAATGGGGGGGTTAAGTAAAAAAAAAAGGATGGAGGTATGCATGTTGTGTTGAGTTGTATGGAAATTGGTTGGTGGTATAAGTAGGGGGGGGGAGTGAATTAAGTGTAGGGGAGAGGGTGTGTGTGGGGGTGTGTTGGGTGGGAGTTGGAAATAAGAATATAAGTTGGGGGTGGGGTGGGTGGGTTGGGGTGGGTGGGTGGTGGGTGGGTGGGTGGGTGGGGTTGGGGGATATATGTAGTGTATTTTTTTTGGTATTGTTTGATGTTGGAATTTTAATAGGTTGTAGTGATGTGATGTTGGAGGGAGGTTTGGTTAGGTTGTGGTTATTATTGGTTGTTGGAATGGTGTTTTTATGGTTGGGTTTATGTGGTAGTGTTTTATATTGGTGTGGTATTTTATGTGATTGTGTTGTGGAGGTGGGGGTGGGTTTTTTGTTTGTGTGGAGGGTTGGGGGTATATGGTGGTGGTTGGGGTGTTTATGGGTTGTGGATTGGGTGTGTTGTTATGGGGGTGGATGTGGGTGGGGGGTGGGGGGGTGTTGAGTGATGTCAGGGGGGTGGTGTGTATGTTTGGGTGTTTTAAGGGTGGGGTGGGATAGGGTGTGGGTATGGGTTGTTGGAGAAGTGGGGTGTAAGGGGTGGGGATGGTGGGGGATGTGGGGTGTGTTGGTGGTTTATTATGTGTGTGTGGGGTGGAAGGGGTTGGGTTGGGGTGGTGGTGGGGGGGTGAGTGGGGTGTGAGTGGGTTGGGGAGTGTGTTGTGGGTGTTGTTGTGTGGGGGGTGTGTGGGGGTGGGTGGTTTGGTGGGTGAGAGAAAGGTTGGGTTTGGGGGTGATGGTAGGTTAGATTTGAAGGGGGGGTGGTTGGTGGATAGGGTTGGGGTGGGGGTAAATGATATTGGAGAAGTGTGAGGGAGTGAGGTGAGGTGTTTGGTGTTAAATAGTAGTTTATGTGTACTTGAGGATTGTGTGAAGTATGGAGGTTTGGGGAGGGTTTTGGGGGTTTGGTGGTTTTGGTGTAGTTTAGATTGTGGAAGTTTTGGGGAAAGAGTTGAGTGGTGAGGGGAGTAATTTATGTGTTGGTGATGGGGTTTTATGTCGTTGGTAGAAGAGGGTGTAATATAAGGGTTTGTTGGTTGGTTTTTGGAAATTTGAGTTAATTTGTTAGTTAATAATGCATGTAATATGGGCATGGTAAAGTCGTAATTTCATGTATTTATTATGTACTGCTCGGGTGAAGAAAACGTATTATTAAATCTGCAAATATGTTGGTGTATATAGGATGCTAGAGCATTTTGGGGGAAAGGGTCTCATTTATGTTCAAGAGAGAGTGAAATTGAAATGAATAGTACATTACATTCCAAGTGGAATTTTGCCAGAAAAGTTTTAACCATTGCGTACTCAGATTTGGCTTCGTTGCGAGTTGTATCTTAGTAATTGAGGAGGTGCCCTCTTATACCATAGTGTTGAACAATTTTACGTTGGAGCAAGTCATGGTCAACTGGTATCAAACTCTTTAACGTAAGTCAATGATCAATCCCCATGACGTTCTTTTTTCACTATTGCAGTTATAATATTCTAGCATGTGTAAATTAGCATTGCATTAAGTATTGTTTATAGGCCTGAATCCAAATTGCAGGTTTGAGTATGTTGAATAAGGTAGGGAGTAAATTCGTTTATGAATTAATTTTCTCGAAGATTTTTGAAGAGGGTTAGTTTGGATTATTGGCCTATAGTTATTCAAACTCTGTTTGGTCTCCTCCTTTGTGGTATCGGGTTACCCTTGCTATTTTTGAGTCTGGAGAATTGGAGATCAATGGATTTGTTAAAGTGTTGCAATGATGGAGGATAGCACTCTATTTACACTTTTTTGATATAAGATTGTGTAAGTACTAAATCTCCTCCTTTTTTTTAGTCAATGGATAGATAGGCGCGTGTGTTGTAGGGCTCGTATGGGTTATCATGACTCTAGAACATGTGTTCAGGGTATTTGCCGGTGAGTATCATTTGGTGGGTATCTGAGCTTGGGATTTTTATAGGCAAGGTTTGTGTCTCCTATAGTAGAATAAATCATTGAGGTCTTTTTTTGGGGGCTGTTTTGCGTGAGAGTGTGAGGGAGTGGTTCCATCGATTTTGCTAATTTTATTTCGCTATTTCGATTATCTTTTTTTGTTTTCCCAAATTAGCGCGTATATTTCAGTCTTTTTAATATCACCGTCGTATTATAATCTGTTCCTCATAATACAATTTTTATGCCCTTCTTCTCTCAGCTGGTTAGATTACGAACTTTTTTGTTTTGGTCTCAATTTAGTGTACCCATTCTAATGTTTCTAGAGAGAGATGTGTTTTGTAGGTATTGTGTGGGAGGAGAGTGCGTGGTGGTGTGTGGAATGACTTTCAGTTTCCTTCATGCATCTGTTTAGTTTTTTTAGGGCATGGCTGGTTATAGAGTAATGTCTATTTTAAAAAATGATAATAGCGAGAGCTTGGCGAGAGAGAGAGCGAGTGAGAGATTTTTCTACTCATTGCCAATCATTGGTTGCTAATCTTTTATGTTATTATAGCTGCCTCATTGTGAGTCTGATTACTTTAGTAGTTCCTTGTAGTTTAGCCAGAAGTTTTTTATGAGAAAGTAGTATGTATGTGGTATATCTGTTGTATCCGAGAGAGAGGTTAAAGATAAAGTGTGGTCCCAGATGTGTCAAGTAGGAAACACTAGTCATTAACCCGTGTATTTTGTTACTGTTGTATAACATACATTTCCTTAGAGTGAGTGAGAGAGGTGTGAATTCTATAACGTTGGGCGAGTCCTGTAGCAGAGATTTAATAATCACCTAGAATATTAGTGATCTTTTTCATGCTGCATCATTATCTTACTTCCTAGATTTTGACTAAATTATGTGCTAATGTTTGACTATAACTCTGAGATTTTATCTCAATGTGAATTTTTTGTATATTTTGGATTTGAATTTACTATTATATATTCCCACCATTTCAGCCCTTTGCAATATTATATAGCAGCGAGAGATCTATTCTGTTAGTATATAGTCCTGCCCCCTTTGTTTGTCTCCTACATTTGAGCTTTAAACCAAATGCATAGACATCTGTACTATCAGCTTTAAGCCAGTTTCAGTATGTAAATGAGATGGACATTTTGCATAAAGCGAGAAGAGCTAGCCGATCTAAGTCATCACGTAACTCTTAAGACTGATATGTATTAAAGATAGTTATGTTTGTTGTTCACTGGAGAATGCTTTTTTTGATTTCTCATGTAAATTACAGAAGCTAACTGTTTGATTCATTTGAAGTCATTTAATAAGAGTTGGTTCATCAGATCAACATGTAATCATAAATTGTATGAAATCTATATTTAGAGAATTAATATAGAGCGCGCGAGGAGTAAATAGTTTTTAAGCTATAAAATACACCTGAATTTTTAACAAATGTAAATAATGACTAAGGGAACTAATACAAATAAATGAGATAATAATATGCTTGGGAAATATATATATACTATAAAGTAAATTTTGAAAGTATAATTAATTTAAAGCGAGAGCGAAGATGAGAGAAGATTGTGACAGAATATAGTTGTGAATAAATGAGCTTTGGAAATATAATGGAAAAATTTGATCTTATTCTACTTTAGCACCTGAAATACCTCACCTTGATTGATTTTAACATGTAAGCGTAGCGAGCGCGACTAGATAGTTATATAAACAAATAAAGGAGAAAATTTTATAAACTAAAATTAAGTAATTAAGCGAATGCGAGACGAGGATGTGTTGAGATGCTTGTAATATAAAGATAAACTTAGTGGGAGTGAGAAATACAGATGGTATTGTAATTCATTCATCAATCTTAATTTGACAAGATCAAGTTATAACTAATGATTAAATTACAAAATAAAATTCACCAATTAAATACCAAAAGAATAATAAGTAAATAAACACAACTGCGGATTTATGTCTTTTATAATATAGATAAGATGGTAACGGTACACAGTATAAGATAATACAAAATTGGGTTAATAGCGCGAGCGCGATAAAAATTTTGCAACAAAATTTATATAAAAAATATGCGAGTGAGAGATTAATGTACAAAGTAAAAATTTACTTATAAATATGTTATAAAATTTTAGTAATAATAATATTCGAGCGGCTTATTATTTAACAATTGTTAATATAAACTTTTAGTTAGAAAAGCTAAAATAAAAGAAAATTATATAAGACTAAAGAATTAAGTGAATGTAAACAAAGTTAAATGAACTAAATTCACTATGAAATATAATGGTTTTTATGAGTAAACTGATTTTAATATTAATAAATTGTGAGCTCATTTAATTTGCACATAAAATAAAAAAAATATAGTATTGGAACTAACTACAAATGATATTTTGTACTTGCAAAAAAAAAGTGTCGCGATACACAATTGCATACACTAATAAAGTGACTAAAAAACAAGTAGTATAGCTACAAAATTAAATGACAGTAAAAAAAATAATATTATAATTTGGATAAGGATTTGACTTTTAATTTAAAGATTAATGAGCAAATTCATACAGTAAAAATTTTATAGATTTGAGTATTGGCATTATCGTCGGATAGTATGAAAAATAATACAAATAATAATGTACAATAAATTATAACGTACACTATATGCACTATATCACTATAAGGTCACTTAGTGCTAGCGCTGTTACAGAAATGTCAGCTTTTTCTAAGGAAGTAAGAAATCAATTTCGTTTTATTGAGGCGAGCGAGAGGTTGTCCTGTTGATGTTTTTCCTTACTATATGTTTCCCATCTCCGTAAAACACTGATTATTTATTTCCTTTGATACTTATGTTTTCTCAGCCTTTCAACAGAAGGTTTTTGACGTTTTTTTGTTAACACCTCTCATTTAAGAGTACACCCATTTTGTTTTTCTCAGATGGTAATTGCTGATTAATTTAGTTCCCTGTCTTTTATCGTATGAATGAAGTCTATCATTATACTGTTTTACTTGTCCTGGTTTATCCCTAACAACGTGTTTCTTGAGTGCTTTCATTGTGTTGGCACATGACTTTAAAACTGTCCTGTTATTATCCTGACGGCGCTTTCTTTGCTCAACTGATCTGTATTGTCACTAAAATGGTGTGACTTTATTATAACTGCCATCAGACAACTTTATCTTGTCAGGAGAGAGAGTGAGCGTGAGCGATGGAAATCAAGGTATTCCATTTAGAGTCGATGTGCATGTTCTGATCCAGTCCCCCTTGATTCTTCTTTCACCGAGTCATATTTATTGTTTTATTTGCTCTAGTGGTGACGTGTGCAACAAATGCTCTCTTTTAGATATTTTTCTGTTCCCAACACTTCCCGATTTAATCTTCTGCTACAAGGTTTGACTATTCTCGTGGATTTAGTTTTATCTTGGAATCCTCGTCGCTGAGTGCAGCTTGATATCTTTGAATTTCATTTTCTAAGCTACGAGTAGTTCCTTATATTGTCTCAGAATAAATCGTACCTGATTATCAATGATGAAGTGGCGCGCATGTTTGAAAGGATGTAGTTGGGGGGATCAGCCATGTTGTTGTTTTGTGTTTTCTCACAATACTACACGGGTGACTAAATCGGTAACAATATAGGGTTTCTCCCAATGAGATTATTTGTAGTAAAAATGTTAGGTACATAAAGGGTAATGCACCTCCTATTAAAATTTTTTCCACATCTGCCCGCTGTCCTTCCCTGAACCGATCAAATCATGTGAATAACATTAATTGAATTAATTACTTTAATAAATTAAGTGACCGATTGAAGGAATGGTAAATACAACAAATTTTAATCTCGTTCGTGTTGGTTAGAGTGAAGCGAGAGAGTAGCGCGCGCGGTAATGGCTAGCACATGTTGCTAGGAGTTATACAAGAATTACTAGATTTAATGCAAGAAATACTCTTATTTAAGCGCATACTTAAGTCTTAATAATTGGTGATATTAATACCAACCATGGCTGTCTGTGAAGTTAAGTGTCAGGCTGGCAATCCATATGCCAAAGCAAGCGTAGAGCGTAGCGTCACGTGGCTAAGCTCCGTCGAATTCCATGTTTACTATATCATGACAACAAGTGTATGATAATGAAATAATTTGGTTCAAGAAATGGAACCCCTGATAATTATAAGCTACGACCTAGACCTTAAAAGTAATAGATCATATAAAGTTTATTTGAGCGTGAAGCGGATCTTCTGGAATGTGGCAATGATCTGAAAGGACGCTGCTGGATCATATTTAAAGGTGGATACAGACGTGTTAGACCTGCTCAAACTAAGGCTGGTTAGAGAAGGTAAAGGGTTGAACAATGTTGTTGGTCTCAACCTATAATGAAAATCAAGGTTCTACCTAAACTCTCCAAATTCTCTCATGCCTGTGTTTATTCCTGGAGAAAACTGTGAGGATTTGGGTCTTATCTTTTAAAGTGCGTCGTACATTAAATAGGAGTGATCTTCAAGTGTTACCATTATAGCTATTTAAAGGGACACATAAAGGGATATTTCGTTCGATTTTTAACCCCGGTTATGGAGAGGGCAACATTCTCATAGTACAAGCATTCCCAAATTAGATACTCCTTATAGGGGCAGTAATTGACTTGTTTAGGTCACTTAACGGTAACTTGACAAAGAACTGGATCTATAATCTATCATTTGGCTATTTGTGAAGAAGCCCATACGACAACCGCGCGACAGCTACAGCAATGAGAGCGTATCAAACTAGAAGCACTCTTAAACCTTTGATAATAATATGATCTGGGAGTAGCAGAGTGGTTGTTGAGGTGACTTGATTACAGAATAAATTAGAACCACAAACAGTAAGTGGCTATACCTAACTATATCACAAGGGTTACTTGTCGGTTGGAAAAAATAAGAGTGGGCCTGCAGGACAATGTCCAACTGCAGACCCAGCCAACCCTTACCACATAGAAACCATGTCTACAACCCCAGTGCTCACCAGTCAATTTCCACAAAAGGAAACCTTATCCCCAATATCAATAATCATAATCACCTACTAAAACGGTTACGTAGGCACATACCAGTGACAGGGGCCCCATAATAGTGTTCTCCACAATCAAAAGGCAAAGATAAGTAAGACAGGCGGCGAAAGCCGATGGTAGCCCAGTTTAGAGAGTGTGCGTGAGCGAGTGTCTAAAGAAAGGAGAATTTTTTCTTCTGCAACGTACCAATTTCTGCTAAAACTGTAATCTATAATTCGGATTTAAAGTGGTAAATTGAAAACTTTCTAATATCGAATCTAGAAATCATAATGTAAGGGATTGTCCCTCGTCCTAACATGCACTCCATTGTTTAGACATTAACAAAGTAAACACCCACCTAGCTATGTGTAAGGCGGATCTTATCGTAATAATGGTACAATAGTACTGATACGATAATAACCCCAGGGGGGGGATAACCATCAAGACAATACCAACGTAAGATGAGAAGTGGCACGAGCTAATGTTTAATATGGCCTGTGTTGCTAACTTCTATGTGATATATGTCAGAATTTAACTTTATGATCAATTATTACCTACTTTCTCTCCCTCTCTCTCTATCTCTCTCTCTCTCTCTCTCTCTCTCTCTCTCTCTCTCTCTCTCTCTCTCTTTCCTCTCTCTTCTCTCTCTCTCTCTCTCTCTCTTTCCCTCTCTTTTACATTTTTGTTATTTTGTGATAAGGTTGTAAGATTTTGTCTGTACCATCCATTATATGTTCCATATTATTAACCAATACAAGAAGTCTCTGAATGGTTTTTTAGTGAGTGTTATGTTATTAAGTAGTAGTGTACCTAAGTATAATTGATGTGTTCATTGAACTTGAAACACTTTGTGTTTTCTGGGAGTTTACTGGAGAGAGTTTGCGGGGGTCAACGCCCCCGCGGCCCGCCGTCTGTGACCCAGCCTCCTGGTGCGATCGAGCCTGCATCAAACACGCTGTTGCTGCTGGCTGCACACGCAAACCAACGTACGTGCCACAGCCCGGCTGATCAGGAACTGATTTAGGTTGCTATGTTCCGAGTGCCAGCTCTTGAAGACTGCCAGGGGGTCTGTTGGTAATCCCCAATATTGTGTGATGGGAGGCAGAGGCAGTTGAACAGTCTCGGCCCCTGACACTTATTGTATGGACTCTCAACGTTGCTAGTGAAACCCCTGCTTTTCATTGGGGGGATGGTGCATGTCTGCCAAGTCTTTTGCTTTCGTAGTGAGTGATCTTCGTGTGCATAGTTCCGGTTCTAGTCCCTCAAGGATTTTCCAGGTGTATAAATATGTATCTCTCCCTCCTGCGTTCCAGGGAATACAGGTTACGGGACCTCAAGCGCCCTCCCAGTAATGGAGGTGTTTTATCTCCGTTTTTGCACGACGTGAATGTTCTCTGTACATGTTCATAGGTCGGCAATTTCACCTGCCTTGAAAGGTGTGTTAGTGTGTCGCAATATTCCTGCCTAGATAGAACAAGTGACCTGAAGAGTGTCATGTGGGCTTGGCCACCCTATAGTTTTGAAGGTTCTCATTATCCATCTGTAATTTTTCTAGCAGATGCGATTGATACAATGTTATGGTCATTGATAGGGTGAGATCCTCGAATGACACTCACAGGTCTTTGACGTGGTGTTTCGCCACTCTATTTTTGTGGCCTGAATGTGTTTTGTACTACTGATGAAGATTAATTTCCTCATGTTTACCATATTGAGGAATTGAATATTGTCTCATCGTTGGAACTTCTCATATTGTTTTTCTGCTTCCCCACTGGAAGATTTGGTTGATGTCGCCTGGAGCCTTGCAGTGTAGCAATGGAAGACACTGTCATGCCAGATTCGAGTGTCATCTGCAAAGGAAAGACACGGTGCTAGTGGCTGACATCCTTGTCTATGTCGGTTATGAGGATGAGAGAACAAGATGGGAGCGAGCAGTACTGTGCATGTGGAACAGAGCTTTTCACCGTAGCTGCTCGGACTTTACTCTGTTTGACGTTCTAATCTCTGTGTTACTGTTAGTGTGGAAAATTATTGGTCCATCGGCCGACTTTTCTGTTATTCCTTTAGCACGCATTTTGTGCGACTATTACGCCATGGTCACACTTGTCGAAGGCTTTTGCAATGTCTGTATATGTTTCATCTGCATTCTTTTTGTCTTTTGTGCATTTAGGACCTTGGTCGTAGTGAATCCAATAGTTGAGACAGTCAGAGCGACATGTTCTAAACCAATTTTGCCCTGGTAATTGTGTAACTGATGGGTTTCTAGATGGGTGGTGATCTTTGCTTTCTTAGGACCCTTTTCAAGATTTTTTATGATATGGGATGTTAGTGCTATGGGTCTGTAGTTCTTCTGCTGTTGCTTTACTGACCCTTTGTGGTGAGTGGGCTTTGTCGGTTGTTTTTAGTAAATGGGGACGACCCTCGTGTCATGCTCCCTCTCCATTAGGATTGGAAATGGGCTCGTTGATAGGGCTTTTGTGCAGTCTGATGAACACAGTGTTCCATGAGTCTGGCCCCTGGGGCAGAGGTGCAGGCATGTATTTATCGCCTGTTCGAAGTCATTTGGGGTCAGGATAACATTGGATAGGTTGTGTTATCGAATTTGTGGCTCTCTCATAAAAAAAATTCATTTTGATCTTCGACTCTCCAGTCTGGTTAGCGGCTTGCTAAAAACTGTGTCATATTGGGACTTAAGTAGCTCACTCATTTTCCTTGCTGTCTTCTGTGTAGGACCCATCTTGTTTAGAAGAGGCCCAATTTCTGGACGGTGTTCTCGATTTGATTTGGCATAGGAGAAGAAATATTTGGGTTTCTTTCGATTTCATTTATGGTTTAGTTCTTCCGCGATTCCTGACTACTAAAGGATTCTTTTGCTTAAGTTTCGATGATTGCTATTTCTCTTGACCAGTGTCTCCTACGCCATTTCATGATATATTGACCTCTTTTAGCGGCTCTGTTATTCTTTCCGTCGCCTGTAAAGGGGAGCGCCTTTCTCTTTCTATTTTACATTCTACTCTCCTTTTTCTTAGAGGAATAAGCCAGAAATCACGGCTCTTCAACACGACAAATTATTACTTTTGTATCAATCAAATCACATATTACTCGGGTAGATAAGTTCAAGTAGATCCTTCATGTGTTAGCCCAATTCACCGACAGTAATGTTTTAATTTTTAAATAAGCGACCACTGATCGATCAGATGACTGTCGATACCCTTGACTGTCGAACACTTGACTGGGCCGGAACCCTTGATGGTTCTCCTCCGGAAATAATAAAAACAGGAAAAAAAAGGGGGGACAAAAAAAATATACACCCTTGACTGGACCGAACCCTGACTGGTTTGATACGGTTCGTTGCGACAATAAAGCAGACTGTTAACGGATGGAGTTGTAGGCGCCTTATAAACACAAACATTAAATATATCAGGAACTGTGTACGAGTAAGCTGTCCAATATGCAAAAACAGTTGAAACAGAAATCAAATAGCTTGTAGCTTCATGTATGGAGGTTATTAATGAATATTTCAAGAGGGGCTAGTAGAATTGCAGTAAATCAACCATTCAATTTTATGAAGCTGTGTGTAGTCTTTGTGGTCAGTCAAACAAATGGGCTTCAACATGGATATTTGTCATTTTTGTGGAAATTGGTGTCACGCCACAACACTTGTGAGATATCAAGAACAGTACAAGCAGTATTATAACAGGGAAAGGTTTTTGGGTATGCCCAAAAGAGATAATCTGTGGACTAAAATCACAAGGGTATTAGAAAGAGGAAAACAACATCAAAGCTGCTTTCATAGCAAAACCTGAAGTTTCTACACAAGATGGGAACCATAAAAAAGTCTGGGCTGAATGGTACTGCCTTTGATACTGGCCATGTAGTCAGAAACTGTAAGGGGGGGGAGACTGAGATGAAGTCCTGTAGTCAGTAAATGTGGGGCTGATTGATGCTGTCTGGGAGACAGTAAATGGTTTGAAGCTGGAGGGTGCCTGTCCTGGGAGACAGTAATGGTGAAGACTGGAGGTGCTGTCCTGGGAGACAGTAATGGATGAATCTGGAGGTGCTGTCCGGGGAGACAGTAATGGTGAAGCTGGAGGTGCTGTCCTGGGGAGAGCAGTAATGGTGAAGCTGGAGGTGACGGGTGCTGTCCTGGGAGAGCAGTATTGGTGAAGTGGAAGATGCTGTCCTGGGAGACAGTATGGTGTGAAGCTGGAGATTTAGTTTTTTATCGAGGTAGTCGGGGTATTATTACGCAGGAGGAATACATATAAATGGAACCTCATAGGGGATCAGGAGCCATAGTAGGGAAAGCAAGTGTAGTCAAACGATAGATAAAACCCAATATTGCTAACTAGAAATACCGCAGGAAATAGCAAACAAGAGGACTCCACTAGTCAAACTGATGGGCTATCATGCAGGTAAAAAAACAGTGCTGTTAATTCCATTCTAGCCTACAAGAAACAACCTATAAAAACATATATTTCTATGAAAACTGATGTTTATGTCAATGAGAAGCCTTACCAAACGAGACCAATACCTTCTTTATCGGCTAGAAAGAAAACTGCGCTATGCCAAAAAATACACAGTGCTTGTGAGGGATGGACAAAATAGCAGATTAGGAAACAGCCCACTGAAAGAGATACTTCATCTCCACAGAACATGACCTTAAAACATTCCTATGTGAGGCTGGGACTAACAGAATCAGAGTAAAGTGCAGAATTCATTAACTCCACATAGTCCACGTTAGTGTTTTATTGTCTAAATTTGTGCCCCCCTAAACTTCCAATACTCCAATACTATTAATTGTAATTGTTTTACTTCAACGACCATTCTACCTCATAGTCTGATTTGTATTAAATTTAAGGATTCTATTCGCCTTTTTTACATCTTACACATCACTGTTCCATATTATTTTTTTTATAAACTAACCATAAATTGTCTGCAATAATTCTACCTCAACTTTAAAAAATACTTCATTTGCCCCAATTTTATTCGAAATCCCTACCCTACCTTCCTCATGACAAACATTAGTAAACCACCACTTTGAATACACAAAGTCATCATTTAGACTCCATGACAGGCCTCAGTAAGGAAAGTTCTCAGCTGAACTAGAGATGTTGATTGGCCTACAGAATTCTCCAAGCCAATGGTATTGATGTCTGGACAGACATCTTCTTGAACAAATTACTTAGATGCTACAACAAACATTTGTCTATAAAACAAAACGATCACAAACAATCGGCTTGGTTGCCCATGGTAAACAGTACCATTCTGAAATCCCATTGACAAGTAACACCAATATGAAAAGCAATATAGGACAGGGTTATTCACAAGATATTCTTATACACTATTCATCCGCTCTCACCAAAGTATTAAAATAGCCAAACAACTATTACTAACTCCAGTAGATTCACAGACACTAGTGGAGATATAAAAAAGACCTGGAAAACACTCTCTCAGATTCTAGGGACCCACACTGAGAGGAAAAACAACGAATATTGTCCTAACTAAAACTAACGAAACACCATACATTCCCTCTGACACAGCTTAACAAGTTAGACGACTTCTTCTCAAACATAGGATCTAATCTCGCATGTAAATCCCACATTACCAATGCCCATTGCGGGGATACCTAGTTGGAAATTTTCCCTAATTCCTTTATCTTGCACCAACTGAGCCACGGAAGTCATTGAGAGCATAAAGACACTTATAAATAACTCGGGGGAATCTGTCTCAGGTCCCACCATTACTGTACAAGCGAGCGGCCCATGTCTTTCGGCATGCTATTTCATACTTTTTAACAAGTCAATAGAGACTAGCACCTTCATGAAACTACTCATGATGGCACAAGGTTACACAATACATAAGGTTGGTGACCCTACGAATTAAACAACTATAGGCAATTATTTAACTTACCATTGCTATCAAAATCTTTGAGAAACTCGGTGCCAAGGAGGACTGTATTCATTTATAACGGCTCAAAAACATACTCATCCTCATGCCCAAGTTTGGTTCAGGAAAAATAAAGCAATAATGATGGCAATCATAAAAATGTAGATCTGACTTTACACAGCATGGAAAACAAGGAATATCCACTAGGAATTTTTATTGACCTAAGAAAAGTTTTGACACAGTAAACCACGAAATCCTACTCCACTAACTTGAACTTCGGTTGAAGGAAAGGCAATCGCTTGCTTATTTCTATCTTATTTTCTAATAGGTATCAGTTACGTCACCATTTAAGACACAGCATCAGCCAACAGGGCCACTTGATACTGGAGTTTCCGCAGGGAAGTGTCCTTGGTCCAGCTCTTCCTCTATAATCAATGACCTTCCAACGTTATCCCAACACTTGAACCATTCTCTTAGCTGATGACACGACTTATGTCATCTTTCACCCTAATCTGGCCACCTTAACACTATTGTGAATGAGGAGCATGATAAAATATGACTTGGATGACAGACAATAAAACTTTCGCTTAACACTGGACAAAATTTACTACATTATGTTTGGCTAGCAGGCAGGAGATGCACAAATTAACATTAAGATTGACAACACTCTAATTACCAGAAATAATGGGGGGAAAATTCTTAGGCTTATCTTGTCAAGAACTGAATTTCAGCACCCATATCAAGCATATATAGCAAAAAAGTATTCCAAACGGTTGGGATCATCTCCAAGAAGATATGATACTACGTGCGCAAAAATGCCCTTCTCACCCTCTATACCACTCACTTATTTATCCATACCTAACCTATGCTATTTGTGCTGGGGGATTCAACTGCCAGCAACACTCACTAAAGCCAATAATAACCCAACAAAAATTTGCAGTAAGATAATCACTAAATCCATCCCTGTGCAGCAACACCCCCCCCACTCTTCAAAGATCATAAAACTTTACTCCCAGTTCAGTTACATCCACACTTACTACTGTGCAGTCTTATATCTAACAGGGCCTTAAACTCTAATTATAAACCTTGACTAAAAACGCCTTTCTTGATAGTTGTGACTGAACCACAGGCTTACACCGAAATAAACATTCTCTACGACATTCCCGTGTCCGACTAAACTTTACAAATATTCAATGTTTATCAAAGGCCCTAAATCTGGATTACCCTACCTGTGATAACTCTACGAAACTGCAGACACTTCATCACCTTCAAAAACTACCATTAGAAACATCTTATATCCCTGATACCCCCGTCAACTAACTTCAAGAATACCACCTGGTGGTTCACACTTACACTCGCCTCATCTCATTTTGACCTTAAACAGAAATATTAAGTCTCAGTCTTAAAATAATGACTACTGTGCATACTCCAATTCTGAAAACTAATACTGTGACTAAAAATCATGGATCTTTCACATGCCTAAACTCACAAAATAGTATTAGTCACTTAGCAGAATTACAAATTACTCATAATTTGTAATATTTTACATTTAAGATAAAACTAAGTATGCCGAAATGCCTAGCCATGCTAAGCGTTTTCTAGTGGTACACTCTGTAATCTCAATTTTACTACATGTAAACCAAATAATAACCAAAGTCTGTAAACTCAGCATTGTAATCCTTATAGGAGAATAAAACTTTTGAATTTGAATTTGATTTGAATTTTGAATTATTGCCCAATTTTACTTTAAACTGTATAGATCAAACTTTACCTATTGAAACTTCTTTTATTGACCATTTTTATTCCGTACTTTGTGTTTTTAACCTAGTATTATCAACTACAACTTTTATTCATCCTGTCTACCATCTTACTCGGCCCATATTATAAACAAGTCATTGACAATTTTTATTTTTATCAATTATTTTTTTTTTTTTTTTTTATTATTTTTTGCACCTTAAATTGTGTATTTTATCCTGTCAATTTAAATCTAATTATACTCAATTCTTGTAAACAACTTATATAAGGACCTTAGTGCAATTACAATTGAAGAGTCTTGTTCTTTATATTATTATTAGATTAATTACAGTTTTTACTCTAGTCATTCTAGCCTCAATACCTAGTCAATACCAAATTCACTATACTAGACCATAGGCAATTACTAGTGAGAGACTGTGCTATTTGTAATTGTATTTTTATATTATTAGACTAATGTTGTTGTTACTATTGCTCTTTCTAAGATCAATACATAGTCAATACCAAATTCACTATATAGACTAGTGCAATTATAAGTGAGAGACTGGTGACTACTTTTAATTTGGATTTTTATTTTATTAGATTAAATTAGTTTTTCATAGGTCATTCTACCTCAAGACTAGTCATACCAAATTCACTATTTTAGACCACAGTGCAATTACTAGTGAGAGACTAGTGCTATTTTTTAATTTGTACTTTTATATTATTAGATTATACTATTGTATTTTAGCTCACTCTAGCCTCAAAACATAGACTCCACAAAAGTCATTATTAGACCTTAGTTGCAATTACCAAGTGAGAGTCTTGTTCTATTTTTAATTTGTATTTTTATATTACGAGATTATACCTAGTTGTACTTAAGTCATGCCAGCCACAACAACACAGTCAACATCAAACTTCATTATGTGTAAGTAGTGCCTATTACCCTACTGTCCAAAATACTAGAATATATATTGTCCATCCAAACTTCCTAACCACTACAGATATCAGTAGTAGAACTCAACACACAACTCAGGATTAAATAACCAATAATTTTAAACCTAGAAGATGATGTCACGTTGTCCCTGATCTAAACTCAAAATCTGACACCCAATCAAAAATCCTATTGCGAAAGTAACTGCCTTTATCACACAGGTTCACACAAGCAACACTATCCTAACAATGGCTAAAAGTCTATCAGTACTTAACATACAAATCAGGTCCTTAAGCAAACACCTGATGCCTCCTAAGACACTCCTTGAAGCACTAAGACACCCTTCTAATTGCATTATCTTACTGGACCTGGCTTAAGCGAAACTACAATGAGATATCTAACTCTACTAGATACCACAGCAATCCCACAACTGCAGACAAACCAAGTTGGGGGTGGTATTGCAATTATTTACTCTAACCAATTATCTTGATCGTAGCACATTCCTCTTAGTGATGAATATGGGGAATACATTCTTTGCCTATTTTACTGTTAAAAAACTTAAGACGCCTATAACATACGGTGCATTTACGGAGGATACACTCACCAAACATCCCAAATTTCAGTGAGAAATTAAAGTCACTAATAACAAACAGACACAAATGAATAAGCACCACCTTCTCTTAGCTGCGTGATTCAACTATCAACCTTGGCCTTACTAGTTGACCAGCCTTTGTACTGAATCTTCATCAACAATATGAACAATCACACTTCATACAAACTAATAACTTAACCAACCTGGCGCTCACTGGACAAGTGCTCCATAATGACCACATATGGACCAATATTACTAGCCCTCTTAAATCAGCGATAATCACGTTAGCACGACAGCCCACTACCCTACCTTCCTCCTGACAAACATTAGTAAACCACCACTTGATCCATCACAGCCTCTTTTATGGACTCCTTGACGACCGGCCTCAGTAAGGAAGTTCAAGTGACCTAGAGACTGTAGATTGGCCTTAAGAATTCTCCAAGGCCAATGGTTTTGAATGATGGTCAGACATTTTCCTTTTATTAAAATTACTTAGACTATACAACACACATTGTCCTATAAATAAACAAAACAGATCACAAACAAATGGCTTGTTGCCCATGGCTAACCAGCACCATTGAAATCCATTGACAAGATGAAACACCAATACGAAAAGAAGTATGACAGGCTTAATACACAAAGATACTTCTTTAAAACTATTCTCAGCTCTCACCAAAGTAAATTTAAAAAAAGCCAAACAACTATACTTACTACAGTAGATTCACAGACACTAGAGAGAGATATTAAAAAAGACCTGGAAAACACTCTCTCAATTCTTAGGACCCCCAACAAACTGAGGAAAAACCAAGAATATTTGTATAACTAAACCTAATGAAACACGCACTACATCCACTGACACAGCTACAGAATAAACGACTTCTTCTTCAAAAATAGGATTAATCTCGCCGTATAAAATCCCAATACCACATGCCCATGCACGGGGACTACCTAGATGGAAAATTTTCCCTAATTCCTTCTATCTTGCCACCAACTGAGCCCTAGGAAGTCATTGAGATCATAAAGTCACTTAAAATAACGTCGGGGAATCTGTCTCATGTCACACCATTACTGATACATGCTCGAGCGGCCCATGTCCTTTTGCATGCTATTTTCATTAGACTTTTAACAAGTCAATAGAGACTAGCACCTTCTCGATTATACATCAAGATGGTCATGGGTTACACCAATGACATAATGGTGGTGACCCTACCGACCTTAAACAACTATAGGCCAGTTATCTAACTTACCATTGCTATCCAAAATCTTTGAGAAAGACTCGTGCACAGGAGTGTATTCATTTATAATGGGCCTCAAAACATACTCAAACCCTGCAGTTTGGATTTCAGGAAGGAAAAAATAAAAGCACTATTGATGGCAATCATAAAAATGCTAGATTGCTTTACCAAGCATTGGACAATTATAGGAATATCTCGAGGAATTTTAATTGACCTAAGAAAAAAAAAGCTTTTGGACACAGTAAACCATGAAATCCTACTCCACAAACTTGACCAATACGGATACGAGGCATGCGCTTGTTATTTCAATTCTTACATTACTTATAGGTATCAGTAGTCACACATTATAAACACAGCATCAGCAACAAAGCACTTGATACTGGAGTTCTGCAGGGAAGTGTCCTTGGTCCCCTGCTCTTCATCATTTACATCAATGACCTTCATACGTATCAACACCTGAACCATTCTCTTTGCTGTGACACGACTTATGTCATCCTCTCACCCTAATCTTGCCACACTCAACTCCATTGTGAATGAGGAGCTGATTAAAATATCGACTTGGATGACAGCAATTAATACTTACGCCTTTAACAGTGAAAAAACTTTACTATTTATGTTTGGTAGCAGAGCAGGAGGGAGATTCACAAAATTAGCATTAAGATTGACAACTCTCTTAATCCAGAAATAATGGGGGAAAATCCTAGGCTTATACCTTCAAAGCAACCTGAATTTCAGCTCCCATATCCTTATATAGCAAAAAAGTATCCAAAAACGGGTGGGACTCTCAAGATTCGATACTATGTGCCGCAAAATGCCCTTCTCACACTATACCATCACTTATTTATCCTACTCACCTACGCTATTTGTGCTTAGGGATAACTGCAGCCAACACACCTAAAGCCAATATAACCCAACAAAAAGCTGCGTAAGAATAATCACTAATCCCTTAGAGCCTGAGATATTGCTACCATCTGCAGCTCATAAGACTGCCACCCCCACGAGCCCTTTTAGGGCGGGTCAGATGGCAGACCAGTGGCTCGCTTTCCCTGACGAGCCCCGTGAGGGCGGGGAATGTGGCTAGGCCTGGGGACAGTTGGTCCCAAAGTTGAGGGGGGGCGGGTAGGTACTTGTGTACCTCCTCCCATGGGAGACTTAAGTCTCGAGACTCTCCCAGATTTAGGGAGCAAGGCGGGTCCACCACTACTTGGTAAAGACCCGGGCGGGAGAATACCGGCGAATAAAAAAAAAAAAAAAAAATAAATACCATCCCTGGCAGCCACACCCCCTAATCTTCAAAGATTTAAACTTACTCCCAGTTCAGTACATCCACCACTTATCTACTGTTCAATCTATATCTCAGGGCCTGAAATCATAATATCAACCTTGACTAAAACGGCTTTCTTGACCTTGTTGTGACAGAACCCACAGGCATAACACCAGAAGAAACTTCTCTACGACATTCCCCGTGTCGACACTAAACCTTTACAAAAATCATTGTATGTCAAAGGCCCTTAAAATTGGAGATAACCTACCTGGAACTTAGAACTGCAGACACTTCATCACTTCAAAAACTACCATTAGAAACATTTATCTTCTGATACACCCCGTCCATTAACTACACGATTACCACTGGTGGTTCACAATTACACTGCTCACTCATTTTGACATAAAACAGAAACAGAAACATTAATCTCTAGTGTTAAAATAATGAATCCTGTGATACTCCAATACTGAATCTATATACTGTGCAAAACAAAAGCAAGATCACATTGCCTATACTCACAAACTAGTATTTAGTCACTTAGCCTTAATAACAACTTACCTTCATAATTTGTATATTTTTCGATTAAGAATAAATCTAAGTATGCCCGAAATGCCTAGCCATGCCTAAGCATTTAGTGGTCACTCTGTATCACAAATTTTACTACATGGTAACCAAACAATAACCAAATTTCTGTAAACTCAGCATTGTAATCCATATATAGAGAATTAACTTTGAATTTAATAGAATTGACATTGAATTGAATTTATAGTGAGGCATATATTACAGTAAACAACTGTGGAGCTACATTGTTGTGGGGCTAGGGAGGATAGAAGTTAGACAGGGAACATGCACCAAACAGGGAATACAGGTCCAGAAACCCAATGGCAAACCGACGAAACCAAGCCTGTTGCACTTTACTATGCACTTGGTATCTGCGGGCATGGGAAATCTGGGAAAAAAACAGTTGGGACGTGCAACTATGATCCACTAGATAATTGCCATGCACCATATGAGAACAGGAAAATGCTAAACTCACTTCCAGTAAGCTTTTTCACCTGAACTGTGTACCTCTTCACTACAGGAAAGACTGTGCCTATAACTTAAATGCCAGGATACCATCTAAAGGGGACAAAGATACAAAACATCCAGGCCAGGGGAAAAACCTGGGGTAGCCACAGCACTCATGGCGAGAGGTTTTTTAGTGCCAGGAAGGAAAAAAAGCTGCAGGAATGGCAGAAAAATCTACACAAATAATCCAGTTCATTACTGGAGTGGAACCACAGTCGATGGCCTCCACTCTCAACCCAACAGATACAGATCTAATGCCAGAAAAAAAATCCCCCCTCAGTACCAAACAATACCACCAGTTCCGATACATTCTCTTCTTTTTGCAAAAATTTTATAGGGTCTAAAGCAGCAACAAACAACAAAATACCTTTCCTCGTGTGGATAGGTTTTTGTGTGGTTCGGAGTTTGTGGTGACTGTGGGAAAGATGTGTGTCGGAAGATGCTTGCAGAGGCAAAGGCACATGTTCGCGCGGATTTCACTGACGCCCCACACAAAGGATCACTTGGAGCACGTTGGGACAACGAAATATGGGATCCCTGGTTACAACCTATACAGGATGTGACAGAGTGAACAGCAAAAGGGGGGGGAGGGGTGGTTGGCCTGTACATTGCAGAGTCACTTGTTTGACAGAACTGCTTAATGCCTCAAATGATGATAGTGGAAGTTTTAGCAGCTAATGGTAGAGAACCAAAACATAGTCAATTGTGGTAGTTACAAGCCTCTGATGAAACAAGTACCCAGCAATTCAGGAAACAGCTGTTAAAAATTGACCACTGTCTGAAATCTTCCAGCTCCTGCACCAACATTTGCTCCTGGGGGATTTCAAACTTAAGGGCACTAAAATGGAGGAATATTGCCCAAATAATATTGTTGCAGTAATAACACCAGGAGTGCAGCTCTGATGAAAAACTCACCATCACACGCAAGCTTTTAAATCTCTGCCACCAAAATTCAATTTAACCAGCAATAATAGAGCCTATAGACTGGAGAATACACTAGAACTCAATCTTCACTAACAGCTGAGATCTGATAAGAATGTCACCATATCAAAAACAATATACTCAAGTCTCAACATAATGGAGGTTCAGACATGTATGCGTGGAGCCCAGACCGACATAATGTGACTAGTCACGAGGGGCTTTCACCTATTTCAACTTCAATAACAAAAACATAAAGTAAAGTTGGACCAAGTAAACCCAAATCCTAACCGATATAAGCTGGGAAGATATACTAAGCAACACAGACCCCAACTTATGTTTCCTAGAACAGATTAACTCAGGTGGCATCGATGTATGCCACAAGGCTTTAGATTCCTCTAAGACAGTGGTTCCCTAAACTGGGGGTAAATTACCCGCTGGGGGTAATTTAACCATTTTTGCGGGGGTATAATGGAGGGGTGACAGTAAGAAAGTTATGATTCTGAAAATCAAGCATAAACAATGCGGTGGTACCGGTATAAGGATTTATTGTTAATTTGTCTTAGTATATAAATGTTGTTGTATAGTAAACTATAGTAAGAGATAATAAAGTTAAACCAAATAACTATAAACATCAAAAAACTAATTATCAGTATTAGAAAGAAGAAATATATATCTAAGTGTGTGGAAACCAAAAGTATTTTGACAAGTATGCTTCTGGACAAATGTCACCAGTTAGCCCAGATCGACTGCCAGTAACGCGTCACTCACTTCCTGAGGCTGCCTCTATTCACACTGTCAGTTTTTCTGTGAGCATCAGCACCGAGGTAGAAATAAGCTGGTATGAAGCAAGAATTCTAAACTAGCTTCAAGTATGCAACTCCATCCATCCCACTGAAGTTCTTGACATCTTTGGTAATAGTCATTAGAGATGCACAATGTTCAAATACAATAAATAAAAGAAAATATCTCAAGTGTTTTAATTTAGCCATATATATCAATAATAACAACATTTTGTGAAAGGGGTAACAGGCTTTATGTGGCATGTTAAATTAGGTAACAAGCTGAAAAAGTTTGGGAACCACTGCTCTAAGAAAAAGGAGGAGTAGATGTAAAATAGAAAGAGACAGGCGCTCCCTTTACAGGCGACGGAAAAGAATAACAGAGCCGCTAAAAGAGGTCAATATATCTGTAATGCGTAGGGAGACACTGGTCAGAGAAATTGAAGCATCGAACTTATGCTAAAGAGAATCCTTTTAGGAGTAGTAATCGCGGGAAGAACTAAGCCATATAATGAATCGAAGAAACCCAAAGTATTTCTTCTTCCTATGCCAAATCAAAATAGAGGAACAACGCTTCCAGTATTGGCCCCCCTACTTAAAAAAGTGGGTCTACACAGATGACAGCAAGGAAATGAGTGCGTCCTACTCAAGTCCCAATTAGACTCAGTTTTTTTTAGCAAGCCGCACCTAACCAGACTGAGAGTCGAAGATCAAAATGAATTTTTTATGAGAGAGCCAAAAATTTGATTAACACAGCACTATCCGATGTTATCCTCACGCCAAAGACTTAGAGCAGCGATAAATGAATGCCATGCACTCTGCCCCAAGGCCAGACTCATGGAAATCTGTGTTTTCATCAAGAACTGCAAGAAGCCCTATCTACGAGCCTTTTCATTCCTATGGAGAGGAGCATGGGACACGGGGATCGTCCCACAGTTATAAAAACATACACCCACATAGCCCCACCTCCACAAAGAGGCTGCTAAAGCAACAGCTAAGAACTACTGACCAATAGCACATAACATCCCTTATCTAAAAATCTTTTGATAAGGGTCCTAAGAAGCAAGATCTCCACCCATCTAGATGAAACCATCATTTACAAAAAACCCAGGGCAACATGGGTTTAGAACATGTCGCCTCCTGTCTGTCTCAATATTTAGATC
Organism: Cherax quadricarinatus; assembly: GCF_026875155.1. Classification (NCBI taxonomy): domain Eukaryota; kingdom Metazoa; phylum Arthropoda; class Malacostraca; order Decapoda; family Parastacidae; genus Cherax; species Cherax quadricarinatus. Next base: position 77,017 of record NW_026494788.1, read on the forward strand.
ACTACGACAAGGTCCTAAATGCACTAGAAGACAAAAGAATGCTGATGTAACATATATCAGATTTGCAAAAGCCTTCGACAAGTGTGACCATGGCGTAAGAGTGCCCCACAAATGCGTGCTAAAGGAATAACAGGAAAGTCGGTCGATGGATCTTTAATTTCCTCACTAACAGAACACAGAGAGTAGTCGTCTACAGCGTAGTCCGAGGCAGCTACGGTGAAAAGCTGTGTTACACAAGGCATTACTCGCTCCCATCTTGGTCCTCATCCTATATCCAACTTAGACAAGGATGTCAGCACAGCACGTGTATTCCTTTGCCAGATGACACCGAATCTGATGACAGTGTCTTCCATGCAGACACTGCAAGGTCCAGGTGGACATCAACCAGAATCTTTAAGGGGCTGAGGGGAAAATAATATGGAAGTCAACGATGAGAACTTTCAATTCCTCAGATACGGTTAAACACGAGGAAAGTAATCATCATCAGAGTACAAACAAATTCTGGCCACAAAATAGAGCGAAACACCAACGTCAAAGACCTGGGAGTGATCATGTCGGAGGGATCTCACCTTCAAGACCATAAACACTGTATCAATCGCATCTGTAGAAAAATGACAGATGGATAATGAGAACTTCAAAACTAGGAAGGCCAAGCCCATGATGACACTTTAGGTCCCTTGTTCTATCTAGCTGGAATATTGCTGACACACTACAGCACCTTTCAAGGCAGTGAAATTGACCTGACCTAGAAAATGTACAGAGAAACTTCACGGCACGCCATAACGGAGATTTAAAACACCTCAATTTTACTGGGAGCGCTTTAAGGTTCTAAACCTGTATTCCCTGGAACTCAGGAGGCGAGAGAGTCATGATTATATACTCCTGGAAAATCTAGAGGGACTAGTACCGAACTAGCACACGAAAATCACTCACTAAGAAGCAAAAGATTGGTAGTTGATGCACCATTCCCCCATTGAAAAGCAGGGGTGTCATCTCGCACGTTAAGATACCATACAATAAGTGTCAGGGGCCCGAGGACCTGTTTCAACTGCCTCCAGCACACTATGGCGGGATTACCAACAGACCCCTGGGAGTCTTCAAGGCTGGCACTGGACAAGCACCTAAAGTCAGTAGTTCCTGATCAGCCGGGGGGCTGTGGCTAGTTATGTGGTTTGCGTGCAGCCAGCAGCAACAGCCTGGTTGATCAGTCTTCGGATCCTCCAGGAGGCATGGTCACTGACTGCCGAGGGGCGTTGACCCCCGGAACTCTATCCAGGTAAACTCCAGGTTGTGCTATAATCGACTGTGTTGCTAACTTCTATGTGATATATGTCAGAATTTAACTTTATGATCAATTATTACCTACTTTCTCTCCCTCTCTCTCTATCTCTCTCTCTCTCTCTCTCTCTCTCTCTCTCTCTCTCTCTCTCTCTCTCTTTCCTCTCTCTTCTCTCTCTCTCTCTCTCTCTCTTTCCCTCTCTTTTACATTTTTGTTATTTTGTGATAAGGTTGTAAGATTTTGTCTGTACCATCCATTATATGTTCCATATTATTAACCAATACAAGAAGTCTCTGAATGGTTTTTTAGTGAGTGTTATGTTATTAAGTAGTAGTGTACCTAAGTATAATTGATGTGTTCATTGAACTTGAAACACTTTGTGTTTTCTGGGAGTTTACTGGAGAGAGTTTGCGGGGGTCAACGCCCCCGCGGCCCGCCGTCTGTGACCCAGCCTCCTGGTGCGATCGAGCCTGCATCAAACACGCTGTTGCTGCTGGCTGCACACGCAAACCAACGTACGTGCCACAGCCCGGCTGATCAGGAACTGATTTAGGTTGCTATGTTCCGAGTGCCAGCTCTTGAAGACTGCCAGGGGGTCTGTTGGTAATCCCCAATATTGTGTGATGGGAGGCAGAGGCAGTTGAACAGTCTCGGCCCCTGACACTTATTGTATGGACTCTCAACGTTGCTAGTGAAACCCCTGCTTTTCATTGGGGGGATGGTGCATGTCTGCCAAGTCTTTTGCTTTCGTAGTGAGTGATCTTCGTGTGCATAGTTCCGGTTCTAGTCCCTCAAGGATTTTCCAGGTGTATAAATATGTATCTCTCCCTCCTGCGTTCCAGGGAATACAGGTTACGGGACCTCAAGCGCCCTCCCAGTAATGGAGGTGTTTTATCTCCGTTTTTGCACGACGTGAATGTTCTCTGTACATGTTCATAGGTCGGCAATTTCACCTGCCTTGAAAGGTGTGTTAGTGTGTCGCAATATTCCTGCCTAGATAGAACAAGTGACCTGAAGAGTGTCATGTGGGCTTGGCCACCCTATAGTTTTGAAGGTTCTCATTATCCATCTGTAATTTTTCTAGCAGATGCGATTGATACAATGTTATGGTCATTGATAGGGTGAGATCCTCGAATGACACTCACAGGTCTTTGACGTGGTGTTTCGCCACTCTATTTTTGTGGCCTGAATGTGTTTTGTACTACTGATGAAGATTAATTTCCTCATGTTTACCATATTGAGGAATTGAATATTGTCTCATCGTTGGAACTTCTCATATTGTTTTTCTGCTTCCCCACTGGAAGATTTGGTTGATGTCGCCTGGAGCCTTGCAGTGTAGCAATGGAAGACACTGTCATGCCAGATTCGAGTGTCATCTGCAAAGGAAAGACACGGTGCTAGTGGCTGACATCCTTGTCTATGTCGGTTATGAGGATGAGAGAACAAGATGGGAGCGAGCAGTACTGTGCATGTGGAACAGAGCTTTTCACCGTAGCTGCTCGGACTTTACTCTGTTTGACGTTCTAATCTCTGTGTTACTGTTAGTGTGGAAAATTATTGGTCCATCGGCCGACTTTTCTGTTATTCCTTTAGCACGCATTTTGTGCGACTATTACGCCATGGTCACACTTGTCGAAGGCTTTTGCAATGTCTGTATATGTTTCATCTGCATTCTTTTTGTCTTTTGTGCATTTAGGACCTTGGTCGTAGTGAATCCAATAGTTGAGACAGTCAGAGCGACATGTTCTAAACCAATTTTGCCCTGGTAATTGTGTAACTGATGGGTTTCTAGATGGGTGGTGATCTTTGCTTTCTTAGGACCCTTTTCAAGATTTTTTATGATATGGGATGTTAGTGCTATGGGTCTGTAGTTCTTCTGCTGTTGCTTTACTGACCCTTTGTGGTGAGTGGGCTTTGTCGGTTGTTTTTAGTAAATGGGGACGACCCTCGTGTCATGCTCCCTCTCCATTAGGATTGGAAATGGGCTCGTTGATAGGGCTTTTGTGCAGTCTGATGAACACAGTGTTCCATGAGTCTGGCCCCTGGGGCAGAGGTGCAGGCATGTATTTATCGCCTGTTCGAAGTCATTTGGGGTCAGGATAACATTGGATAGGTTGTGTTATCGAATTTGTGGCTCTCTCATAAAAAAAATTCATTTTGATCTTCGACTCTCCAGTCTGGTTAGCGGCTTGCTAAAAACTGTGTCATATTGGGACTTAAGTAGCTCACTCATTTTCCTTGCTGTCTTCTGTGTAGGACCCATCTTGTTTAGAAGAGGCCCAATTTCTGGACGGTGTTCTCGATTTGATTTGGCATAGGAGAAGAAATATTTGGGTTTCTTTCGATTTCATTTATGGTTTAGTTCTTCCGCGATTCCTGACTACTAAAGGATTCTTTTGCTTAAGTTTCGATGATTGCTATTTCTCTTGACCAGTGTCTCCTACGCCATTTCATGATATATTGACCTCTTTTAGCGGCTCTGTTATTCTTTCCGTCGCCTGTAAAGGGGAGCGCCTTTCTCTTTCTATTTTACATTCTACTCTCCTTTTTCTTAGAGGAATAAGCCAGAAATCACGGCTCTTCAACACGACAAATTATTACTTTTGTATCAATCAAATCACATATTACTCGGGTAGATAAGTTCAAGTAGATCCTTCATGTGTTAGCCCAATTCACCGACAGTAATGTTTTAATTTTTAAATAAGCGACCACTGATCGATCAGATGACTGTCGATACCCTTGACTGTCGAACACTTGACTGGGCCGGAACCCTTGATGGTTCTCCTCCGGAAATAATAAAAACAGGAAAAAAAAGGGGGGACAAAAAAAATATACACCCTTGACTGGACCGAACCCTGACTGGTTTGATACGGTTCGTTGCGACAATAAAGCAGACTGTTAACGGATGGAGTTGTAGGCGCCTTATAAACACAAACATTAAATATATCAGGAACTGTGTACGAGTAAGCTGTCCAATATGCAAAAACAGTTGAAACAGAAATCAAATAGCTTGTAGCTTCATGTATGGAGGTTATTAATGAATATTTCAAGAGGGGCTAGTAGAATTGCAGTAAATCAACCATTCAATTTTATGAAGCTGTGTGTAGTCTTTGTGGTCAGTCAAACAAATGGGCTTCAACATGGATATTTGTCATTTTTGTGGAAATTGGTGTCACGCCACAACACTTGTGAGATATCAAGAACAGTACAAGCAGTATTATAACAGGGAAAGGTTTTTGGGTATGCCCAAAAGAGATAATCTGTGGACTAAAATCACAAGGGTATTAGAAAGAGGAAAACAACATCAAAGCTGCTTTCATAGCAAAACCTGAAGTTTCTACACAAGATGGGAACCATAAAAAAGTCTGGGCTGAATGGTACTGCCTTTGATACTGGCCATGTAGTCAGAAACTGTAAGGGGGGGGAGACTGAGATGAAGTCCTGTAGTCAGTAAATGTGGGGCTGATTGATGCTGTCTGGGAGACAGTAAATGGTTTGAAGCTGGAGGGTGCCTGTCCTGGGAGACAGTAATGGTGAAGACTGGAGGTGCTGTCCTGGGAGACAGTAATGGATGAATCTGGAGGTGCTGTCCGGGGAGACAGTAATGGTGAAGCTGGAGGTGCTGTCCTGGGGAGAGCAGTAATGGTGAAGCTGGAGGTGACGGGTGCTGTCCTGGGAGAGCAGTATTGGTGAAGTGGAAGATGCTGTCCTGGGAGACAGTATGGTGTGAAGCTGGAGATTTAGTTTTTTATCGAGGTAGTCGGGGTATTATTACGCAGGAGGAATACATATAAATGGAACCTCATAGGGGATCAGGAGCCATAGTAGGGAAAGCAAGTGTAGTCAAACGATAGATAAAACCCAATATTGCTAACTAGAAATACCGCAGGAAATAGCAAACAAGAGGACTCCACTAGTCAAACTGATGGGCTATCATGCAGGTAAAAAAACAGTGCTGTTAATTCCATTCTAGCCTACAAGAAACAACCTATAAAAACATATATTTCTATGAAAACTGATGTTTATGTCAATGAGAAGCCTTACCAAACGAGACCAATACCTTCTTTATCGGCTAGAAAGAAAACTGCGCTATGCCAAAAAATACACAGTGCTTGTGAGGGATGGACAAAATAGCAGATTAGGAAACAGCCCACTGAAAGAGATACTTCATCTCCACAGAACATGACCTTAAAACATTCCTATGTGAGGCTGGGACTAACAGAATCAGAGTAAAGTGCAGAATTCATTAACTCCACATAGTCCACGTTAGTGTTTTATTGTCTAAATTTGTGCCCCCCTAAACTTCCAATACTCCAATACTATTAATTGTAATTGTTTTACTTCAACGACCATTCTACCTCATAGTCTGATTTGTATTAAATTTAAGGATTCTATTCGCCTTTTTTACATCTTACACATCACTGTTCCATATTATTTTTTTTATAAACTAACCATAAATTGTCTGCAATAATTCTACCTCAACTTTAAAAAATACTTCATTTGCCCCAATTTTATTCGAAATCCCTACCCTACCTTCCTCATGACAAACATTAGTAAACCACCACTTTGAATACACAAAGTCATCATTTAGACTCCATGACAGGCCTCAGTAAGGAAAGTTCTCAGCTGAACTAGAGATGTTGATTGGCCTACAGAATTCTCCAAGCCAATGGTATTGATGTCTGGACAGACATCTTCTTGAACAAATTACTTAGATGCTACAACAAACATTTGTCTATAAAACAAAACGATCACAAACAATCGGCTTGGTTGCCCATGGTAAACAGTACCATTCTGAAATCCCATTGACAAGTAACACCAATATGAAAAGCAATATAGGACAGGGTTATTCACAAGATATTCTTATACACTATTCATCCGCTCTCACCAAAGTATTAAAATAGCCAAACAACTATTACTAACTCCAGTAGATTCACAGACACTAGTGGAGATATAAAAAAGACCTGGAAAACACTCTCTCAGATTCTAGGGACCCACACTGAGAGGAAAAACAACGAATATTGTCCTAACTAAAACTAACGAAACACCATACATTCCCTCTGACACAGCTTAACAAGTTAGACGACTTCTTCTCAAACATAGGATCTAATCTCGCATGTAAATCCCACATTACCAATGCCCATTGCGGGGATACCTAGTTGGAAATTTTCCCTAATTCCTTTATCTTGCACCAACTGAGCCACGGAAGTCATTGAGAGCATAAAGACACTTATAAATAACTCGGGGGAATCTGTCTCAGGTCCCACCATTACTGTACAAGCGAGCGGCCCATGTCTTTCGGCATGCTATTTCATACTTTTTAACAAGTCAATAGAGACTAGCACCTTCATGAAACTACTCATGATGGCACAAGGTTACACAATACATAAGGTTGGTGACCCTACGAATTAAACAACTATAGGCAATTATTTAACTTACCATTGCTATCAAAATCTTTGAGAAACTCGGTGCCAAGGAGGACTGTATTCATTTATAACGGCTCAAAAACATACTCATCCTCATGCCCAAGTTTGGTTCAGGAAAAATAAAGCAATAATGATGGCAATCATAAAAATGTAGATCTGACTTTACACAGCATGGAAAACAAGGAATATCCACTAGGAATTTTTATTGACCTAAGAAAAGTTTTGACACAGTAAACCACGAAATCCTACTCCACTAACTTGAACTTCGGTTGAAGGAAAGGCAATCGCTTGCTTATTTCTATCTTATTTTCTAATAGGTATCAGTTACGTCACCATTTAAGACACAGCATCAGCCAACAGGGCCACTTGATACTGGAGTTTCCGCAGGGAAGTGTCCTTGGTCCAGCTCTTCCTCTATAATCAATGACCTTCCAACGTTATCCCAACACTTGAACCATTCTCTTAGCTGATGACACGACTTATGTCATCTTTCACCCTAATCTGGCCACCTTAACACTATTGTGAATGAGGAGCATGATAAAATATGACTTGGATGACAGACAATAAAACTTTCGCTTAACACTGGACAAAATTTACTACATTATGTTTGGCTAGCAGGCAGGAGATGCACAAATTAACATTAAGATTGACAACACTCTAATTACCAGAAATAATGGGGGGAAAATTCTTAGGCTTATCTTGTCAAGAACTGAATTTCAGCACCCATATCAAGCATATATAGCAAAAAAGTATTCCAAACGGTTGGGATCATCTCCAAGAAGATATGATACTACGTGCGCAAAAATGCCCTTCTCACCCTCTATACCACTCACTTATTTATCCATACCTAACCTATGCTATTTGTGCTGGGGGATTCAACTGCCAGCAACACTCACTAAAGCCAATAATAACCCAACAAAAATTTGCAGTAAGATAATCACTAAATCCATCCCTGTGCAGCAACACCCCCCCCACTCTTCAAAGATCATAAAACTTTACTCCCAGTTCAGTTACATCCACACTTACTACTGTGCAGTCTTATATCTAACAGGGCCTTAAACTCTAATTATAAACCTTGACTAAAAACGCCTTTCTTGATAGTTGTGACTGAACCACAGGCTTACACCGAAATAAACATTCTCTACGACATTCCCGTGTCCGACTAAACTTTACAAATATTCAATGTTTATCAAAGGCCCTAAATCTGGATTACCCTACCTGTGATAACTCTACGAAACTGCAGACACTTCATCACCTTCAAAAACTACCATTAGAAACATCTTATATCCCTGATACCCCCGTCAACTAACTTCAAGAATACCACCTGGTGGTTCACACTTACACTCGCCTCATCTCATTTTGACCTTAAACAGAAATATTAAGTCTCAGTCTTAAAATAATGACTACTGTGCATACTCCAATTCTGAAAACTAATACTGTGACTAAAAATCATGGATCTTTCACATGCCTAAACTCACAAAATAGTATTAGTCACTTAGCAGAATTACAAATTACTCATAATTTGTAATATTTTACATTTAAGATAAAACTAAGTATGCCGAAATGCCTAGCCATGCTAAGCGTTTTCTAGTGGTACACTCTGTAATCTCAATTTTACTACATGTAAACCAAATAATAACCAAAGTCTGTAAACTCAGCATTGTAATCCTTATAGGAGAATAAAACTTTTGAATTTGAATTTGATTTGAATTTTGAATTATTGCCCAATTTTACTTTAAACTGTATAGATCAAACTTTACCTATTGAAACTTCTTTTATTGACCATTTTTATTCCGTACTTTGTGTTTTTAACCTAGTATTATCAACTACAACTTTTATTCATCCTGTCTACCATCTTACTCGGCCCATATTATAAACAAGTCATTGACAATTTTTATTTTTATCAATTATTTTTTTTTTTTTTTTTTATTATTTTTTGCACCTTAAATTGTGTATTTTATCCTGTCAATTTAAATCTAATTATACTCAATTCTTGTAAACAACTTATATAAGGACCTTAGTGCAATTACAATTGAAGAGTCTTGTTCTTTATATTATTATTAGATTAATTACAGTTTTTACTCTAGTCATTCTAGCCTCAATACCTAGTCAATACCAAATTCACTATACTAGACCATAGGCAATTACTAGTGAGAGACTGTGCTATTTGTAATTGTATTTTTATATTATTAGACTAATGTTGTTGTTACTATTGCTCTTTCTAAGATCAATACATAGTCAATACCAAATTCACTATATAGACTAGTGCAATTATAAGTGAGAGACTGGTGACTACTTTTAATTTGGATTTTTATTTTATTAGATTAAATTAGTTTTTCATAGGTCATTCTACCTCAAGACTAGTCATACCAAATTCACTATTTTAGACCACAGTGCAATTACTAGTGAGAGACTAGTGCTATTTTTTAATTTGTACTTTTATATTATTAGATTATACTATTGTATTTTAGCTCACTCTAGCCTCAAAACATAGACTCCACAAAAGTCATTATTAGACCTTAGTTGCAATTACCAAGTGAGAGTCTTGTTCTATTTTTAATTTGTATTTTTATATTACGAGATTATACCTAGTTGTACTTAAGTCATGCCAGCCACAACAACACAGTCAACATCAAACTTCATTATGTGTAAGTAGTGCCTATTACCCTACTGTCCAAAATACTAGAATATATATTGTCCATCCAAACTTCCTAACCACTACAGATATCAGTAGTAGAACTCAACACACAACTCAGGATTAAATAACCAATAATTTTAAACCTAGAAGATGATGTCACGTTGTCCCTGATCTAAACTCAAAATCTGACACCCAATCAAAAATCCTATTGCGAAAGTAACTGCCTTTATCACACAGGTTCACACAAGCAACACTATCCTAACAATGGCTAAAAGTCTATCAGTACTTAACATACAAATCAGGTCCTTAAGCAAACACCTGATGCCTCCTAAGACACTCCTTGAAGCACTAAGACACCCTTCTAATTGCATTATCTTACTGGACCTGGCTTAAGCGAAACTACAATGAGATATCTAACTCTACTAGATACCACAGCAATCCCACAACTGCAGACAAACCAAGTTGGGGGTGGTATTGCAATTATTTACTCTAACCAATTATCTTGATCGTAGCACATTCCTCTTAGTGATGAATATGGGGAATACATTCTTTGCCTATTTTACTGTTAAAAAACTTAAGACGCCTATAACATACGGTGCATTTACGGAGGATACACTCACCAAACATCCCAAATTTCAGTGAGAAATTAAAGTCACTAATAACAAACAGACACAAATGAATAAGCACCACCTTCTCTTAGCTGCGTGATTCAACTATCAACCTTGGCCTTACTAGTTGACCAGCCTTTGTACTGAATCTTCATCAACAATATGAACAATCACACTTCATACAAACTAATAACTTAACCAACCTGGCGCTCACTGGACAAGTGCTCCATAATGACCACATATGGACCAATATTACTAGCCCTCTTAAATCAGCGATAATCACGTTAGCACGACAGCCCACTACCCTACCTGGAGACAAAAAAATGGGTGCAGACACAGTAATCTTTTTTGTTTTCGTAAAAAAAATTTTTGACATTCTGGGGTCCATTAAGGGACTTTGCGACTGGTAAGTGGGGTCAGAGGGCCACAATATCCGAGAAATTTTTACAGAATCTTCTGTAAAATTCTATAAATGCCTTAGGAAGCGTTCAAGGGATTTCCTATCATGAGGAACGGATAATTTGTAATGGCAAAACGTTAGCAAATTTAGGGGCGTGACAGTGTCAGCGTGCCTCGTTGTGCTCCGAGTTTTTCTGGTGTTTTCACGGTGGCTTCTTACGTGCTAGAACTTTAATTTGTGTCATCATCAATCCTATACGATACATCCCTCTAGCGCCTGGAACCAACCCTTGGGCGGAAAACATTATATACTGAGTCAAAAAGGAGAATTAGTGTGCAATACCTAGCAGAGTTTACTGCCAGGGGGGAACATGGGGCTGTGTCCCGTGTGAAAAAATAATAATAATTGAACTTTGTGTCAGAGGAAAGAAAGTCTCCTGAAAAAATTGAGCATACATAGTGTATAGTGTATACTACAGTGGCTCCCTAGTATATTGATGATAAAGGCAAAAGTGTCATTTGAAAACAGGTGATTTTGTAAATGAAGTGATAAGCCTATAGAGGAAGGTGCCAAAGTCGCCAAAACTTCCCACAGGTCGGGCTGTTTTTAATAATCTTCCTGGCCTGTTGTGTACTCGCATATAATCTTGTGATACCAGTGAATAGCAGAATACGTGTTGTAGAGCAACTAACCAGAAATATAATGGTACTTAGTGGAGTGGAGTGACTTTCATTAGTTTCTTTTTTCTTGAAATACCAGACTTTATACTGTGAATTTCATATAACCTGTATTACCGGCGGTCGCAATTACACAAGAGAAGCAATTATTACTACAGAAAAAAGCGTCCTTCCTCCAAAATTTTCACCAGTCAACTATAGTGATAATATAGCATTTATTGGGTGGAGACGGAAAAAAAAAATAGAAAAGCTAGATACAAACGATTGATAAACAAGGGTGGAGGTCGACCGTTCGTCATTGTAGGGGTGCCAGCAGTCACCGGCTCTTCAACACACAAGTTATACTTTTGTATCAATCAAATCACAATTACTCGGGTAGATAATTTCCAGTGATCTTCATGTGTTAGCAAAAACACCGACCAGTAGGTTTAAATAAGTGACCCACTGAACAGATCAGATTTGACTGGTCCGAACCCTTGACTGGTCCGAACCCTTGACTGGTCCGAACCCTTGACTGGTCCGAACCCTGGACTGGTTTCAAACGGTTTCGTTGTGCACCCACCTAGCAGGTTATTAATAGAATATTCAAGAGGTTGCTAGTAGAATTGCAAGTAAATCAACCATTCAAATCATTATGAAGCTGTGTGTTTGTCTGTGGTCAGTCAAACAAACGGGCTTCCACATGCATAAATTGTCATTTTGTGGAAATTGGTGTCACGCCCCTTGTGCAGATATCCAAGAACTAGCTACAAGCAGTATTAAAACAGGGAAGTGTTTTTGGGTATGCCCAAATGAGATAAATCTGTGGACTAAAATCACAGGGTATTAAAAGAGGTCAACATCAAAGCTGCTTTCACACGAAAACCTGGAAGCTTTCTACAATGGATGGGAACATAAAAAGTCTGGGATGAATGGTACTGCCCTTATACTGGCCATGTAGTCAGAAACTGTAAGGCTGGAGATGATGTCCTGGTAGTCAGTAAATGGGGGGCTGATAGTGCTGTCCTGGGAGACAGTAATGGTGAAGCTGGAGGTGCTGTCCTGGGAGACAGTAATGGTGAAGCTGGAGGTGCTGTCCTGGGAGACAGTGGTGGTGAAGCTGGAGATGCTGTCCTGGGAGACAGTAATGGGGAAGCTGGAGATGCTGTCCTGGGAGACAGTAATGGTGAAGCTGGAGATTTTGTCCAGGTAGTCGGGAATTATACGCAGGAAAGAATACATATAAATGACTTCATAGGGGACAGGAGCCATAGTAGGGAAACAAGTGTAATCAAAGATAAGATAAAACCAATATTGCAAACTAGAAATACCGAAGGAAATAGCAAACAAGAGGACTCCACTAGCAATAGTGAGGATATATTACCAAAAACAACTGGTGGGAGCTCCATTGTTGGTGCTATGGAGGATAGAAGTAAGACAGGGAAACATGCACCAACAGGGAATACAGTCACAGAAACCCAAGGCAAACGGAAACCAAGCCTGTGCATATACTATGCACTCGGTATCTGCTGGCATGGGAAATCTGGAAAAACAGATGGGACGTGCAACTATGACCACCCTAGAAAATGCCATGCCCATATGACAACAGGAAATGCAAACTCCCTTCCTGTAAGCTTTTTCACCCTGAACTGTTGTACTCTTCAGTACAGGAAAGACTGTGCTATAACTTAAATTGCCAGGCATACCATCTAAAGGGGACAAAAGATACAAACATCCAGGCCATGGGAAAAACCTGGGTAGCCACAGCCACTCAAGAGGGAGAGGTTTTTTAGTGCCAGGAAGGAAAAAAAACTGGCAGGAAATGGCAGAAATCGTACACCAAATCCAGTCATTCCTGGAGTGGAACCACAGTCGATGGCCTCCACTCCAAACCAACAGATACAGATACTAATGCCGGAAAAAAAAATCCCCTCCAGTACCAACAATACCATCAGTCCGATAACATTCTTTTGCAAATATACGGGTCTAAAGCCAGCAACAAACAAAAAAATACCTTTAAATCCGGGGACTGCTTGCAGAGGCAAAGGCAATGTTCGCGGCTTTCACTGAGACCCACATAAAGGATCACTTGACAACGAAATATGGATCCCAGGGTTTCAACCTATACAGATGTGACAGAAATGAACAGGAAAAAAGGGGGGGGTTGACTGTACATTGCAGAGTACTTGTTTGCACAGAATGCTAAATGCCTCAAATGATGGGAGTGGAAGTATTAGCAGTAAAGGTCGAGAACAAAACTAGTCATTGTGGTAGTCTACAAGCCCCTTTGGGTGCAACATCCCAGCAAAATTCCCGGAACAGCTGTTAAAAATTGACCCTGTCTGGAAAACCTTCCAGCTCTGCACCCAACATCTTGCTCCTGGGGTATTTCAACTTAAGGCACCTAAAAAGGGGGAATATAGCAAATAATATTGTTGCAGTAAAACACCAGGAGGCAGCACTGATGAAAACTCACACTCACACGAGCTTTTAAATTCTCTGCACAAAATTCAATTTAAAAACCCAAAAAATAATAAAAGCCCACTAGACTGGAGAATACACTAGACCTCATCTTCAAATAACAATGATGATCTGATAAGAAATGTCAACCATATCAAAAACAATATACTCAGATCACAACATAATTGAGGTTCAGTCATGTTGCGCGGAGCCCCAGACCCACATAATGAGATTAGTCCGAGGGAGCATTCACCAAATTCAACTTCAATAACAAAAACATAAAGTGGGACCAAGTAAATCAAGTCCTAACCCATATAAGCTGGGAAGATATACTAAGCAAAACAGACCCAACTTATGATAGAACAGATTAACTCGGTGGCACTCGATGCATGCACAAGGCTTATTCCTCTAAGAAAAAGGAGGAGTTGATGTAAACAGAAAGAGACAGGCGTCCCTTTACAGGCGACGGAAAGAATAACAGAGTGGCAAAAAGAGGTCAATATTTTCTGAAATGGTAGGGAGACACTGGTCAGAGAAATAGCAAGCATCGAACTTAAGCTAAAAGAATCCTTTAGGAGTCGGGAAATCGCGGGGGAAAGAACTAAAAGCCATAAATGAAATCGATAGAAAAACCCAAAGTATTTCTTTCCTATGCCCAAAATCAAAATCGAGAACAACGTCCAGTATTGGGCCCCTACTTAAACAAGATGGGTCCTACACAGATGACAGCAAGGAAATGAGTGAGCTACTCAAATCCCCAAAATGACTCAGTTTTTTTGCAAACCGCTAACAGACTGAGAGTCGAAGATCAAAATGAATTTTTTATGAGAGAGCCACAAAATTTGATTAAAACAAGCCTATCCGATGTTATCCTGACGCCAAATGACTTCGAACAGGCGATAAATGACATGCCCATGCACTCTGCCCAGGGCCATACTCATGGAACTCTGTGTTCATCAAGAACTGCAAGAAGCCCCTATCACGAGCCTTTTCATCCTATGGAGAGGGGCATGGACACGGGGGTCGTCCCACAGTTACTAAAAACAACAGAATAGCCCCACTCCACAAAAGGGGGGAGTAAAGCAACAGCAAAGAACTACAGACCAATAGCACTAACATCCCCTATCATAAAAATCTTTGAAAGGGTCCTAAGAAGCAAGATCACCACCCATCTAGAAACCCATCAGTTACACAACCCAGGGCAAAATGGGTTTAGAAAAAGGTCGTCCCGTCTGTCTCAACTATTGGATCACTACGACAAGGTCCTAAATGCACTAGAAGACAGAAGAATGCAGATGTAATATATACAGACTTTGCAAAAACCTTCGACAAGTGTGACCATGGGTAATAGCGCACAAAATGCGTGCTAAAGGATAACAGGAAAAGTCGGTCGTGGATCTATAATTTCCTCACTAACAGAACACAGAGAGTAGTCGTCAACAGAGTAAAAATCCGAGGCAGGCTACGGTGAAAAAGCTCTGTTCCACAAGGCACAGTACTCGCTCCCATCTTGTTCCTCATCCTCATATCCGACATAGACAAGGATGTCAGCCACAGCACCGTGTCTTCCTTTGCAGATGACACCCGAATCTGCATGACAGTGTCTTCCATTGCAGACACTGCAAAGCTCCAGGCGGACATCAACCAAATCTTTTCAGTGGGCTGCAGAAAACAATATGAAGTTCAACGATGAGAAATTTCAATTACTCAGATATGGTAAACATGAGGAAATTAAATCTTCATCAGAGTACAAAACAAATTCTGCCCACAAATAGAGCGAAACACCAACATCAAAGACCTGGGAAATGATCATGTCGGAGGATCTCACCTTCAAGGACCATAACATTGTATCAAACGCATCTGCTAGAAAAATGACAGGATGGATAATGAGAACCTTAAAAACTAGGGAGGCCAACCCCATGATGACACTCTTCAGGTCACTTGTTTTATCTAGGCTGGAATATTGCTGCACACTAACAGCACCTTTCAAGGCAGGTGAAATTGCCGACCTAGAAAATGTACAGAGAACTTTCACGGCGTGCATAACGGAGATAAAAAAACCTCAATTATTGGAGCGCTTGAGGTTCCTAAACCTTTATTCCTGGAACGCAGGAGAGAGAGATACATGATTATATACACCTGGAAAATCCTAGAGGGACTAGTACCGAACTTGCACACGAAAATCACTCACTACGAAAGCAAAAGACTTGGCAGACGATGCACCATCCCCCCAATGAAAAGCAGGGGTGTCACTAGCACGTTAAGAGACCATACAATAAGTGTAAGGGGCCCGAGGGCTGTTCAACTTCCTCCCAGCACACATAAGGGGGATTACCAACAGACCCCTGGCAGTCTTCAAGCTGGCACTGGACAAGCACCTAAAGTCAGTTCCGGATCAGCCGGGCTGTGGCTCGTACGTTGGTTTGCGTGCAGCCAGCAGCAACAGCCTGGTTGATCAGGCTCTGATCCACCAGGAGGCCTGGTCACAGACCGGGCCGCGGGGGCGTTAACCCCCGGAACTCTCTCCAGGTAAACTCCAGGTACCTACTTCATGGCCCAAACAATTAACAGTAGCCTGGCCAAAGGAAGACTTAGATAAATTAACAGTTAAGTGGGAACTCTGGAAGGTCTCAAGGAGAGCCTTAAGCCTAAATATGTATTGATCCCAAGTATCTGACACAACGATATCATCTAAATAAGCTGCAGTGCCTTCAGGTCCTTCAATAACCTGATGGATAATGCTTTGGAATGAAGAGGGGAAGTTTTTCATTCCAAAGGGGGGTAACAGTACATTGATAATGACCTCCTGGAATTACGACAGCAGAGATTTCCTTTGCCTTATCCGTCAAAGGTACCTGACAGAAACATTTAGAGAGATCTAACTGGGTCACAAAAGTAGCCTTACCCCACAAAGTCAATTACATCATCCAGACAAGAAGAGGGTAAGATAAGATAAGATTTCGTTCGGATTTTTAACCCCGGAGGGTTAGCCACCCAGGATAACCCAAGAAAGTCAGTGCGTCAATGAGGACTGTCTAACTTATTTCCATTGGGGTCCTCAATCTTTTCCCCCAGGATGCGACCCACACCAGTCGACTAACACCCAGGTACCTATTTGCTGCTAGGTGAACAGGACAACAGGTGTAAGGAAACGTGTCGAAACGTTTCCACCCTTCGGGAATCGAATCCAGGCCCTCCGTGTGTGAAGCAGGAGCTTTAGCCACCAGGCCACCGGGCCAGCACCTGTAATTGTGACCTCGTTCACCTTACGGTAGTCTGTACACATTCGAAACCTCTATCAGCTTCTAACAGAACAGAGGATTGTAATGAAGTATGTTCACAAAGGGAAAGTACTCCCTCTCTTATAAGCGAGCAATATGCTCCAGTATCCCTAGAGGTCCTGACTTCAGTTTTCCTTGAGTCTTCCTGAAAGGATATATGACTCTTGCAATAGTAAGGGGCCATTCCTTTCTCTACTTCTTTCAGAGTCATGTTACTAGATACATTATAAATTTTCCCTAATGGTTGGGTTTATTTGGGCAGTTTGAAGTGACAGCAGTTCCTGCTGTCACTTCATCCTCCAATGTTGATGATCTCTGCTCATGCCAGGCTGTGATGAATGGTTTTGAAAACGACAAGTTGAAGAATTAAGACACAACATATGGGAATCTTTACTGAAGAAATGTTTCGCCACACAATGGCTTCATCAGTCTTATACAAAGCAGGAAGGTATAAGGAGAGGAGGAGTTTGAGGTAATCAGTCCCTCAGCCTTTAGTCGATGTGATCAGTCCATCAATCTTGTAGAAAGTACAACACAGGGCCATAGCAGTGGCTTATATACTGTAGTCAGGCGAGACGAAGCAGGAGGAGGTGGGTTCATTTTATTTATTTATTTATTTAATGTCTTTGCAAACAGTACATTGAGATTTTGTATTTACAATAGTGAGTTGCAATGCAGAGAACCCTTATGCCTAGGCATTATGGGCCAACTTAACATTATTGGCTTACAGTCTACTTAACACTAAGGAGTGATCATAGTTGTACAGTAGGATAGAAATTATTTCATAGTTGTACAGTAAAAATATTAATTATAAATGAATCAAAATTTGTATAATACAAAGATATATTTACATTCTAAAATGCTTTTGTGAAAACATGATTCAATTATATTCCTGCCAACAATGGATAAAAGGTTCAATGTGTTGTTTCAGTTATTCCTGTCAACAATGGATAAAAGGTTCAATGTGATTGTTTCGTTATGATGTGGGAGTACATAGGTGAGTAAGTTTTGTACTGAGTATTTAGCATTTAGTCTAGGGCGATTAAGTGGCTTTTTGAGAAGAGTCATAATTGATTTTCAGACTGGTTACTTTAAAATCTTCTGGTAATAAAATTCCATATTTTGGGTCCCTTTAGTGCATAGAGCTTTTACACAGTTGTGATATGGGACACGAGGTATATCAAAAAGAGATCTGTGTCTTGTGTTGTGGTCATGTTCCTGTTTAGGTTGGTGAGGAGAAGTTTGAGTGGAGGGTTTATATTTGCGTGTATTGTTTTGTGTATGTAGTAGGCACATGAATAAGAATGGATGTTCTTAATGGTGAGCAGATTCAGACTTTTGAAAATTGGTGGAGTATGCTGGCAGGATGGGAATTTGTTATCATTCTTACTGCTGCCTTTTGCTGGGTTATTAGGGGTTTTAGGTGACTGGATGTTGTAGATCCCATGCACAAATTCCATATGTAAGATAAGGGTATATGAGTGAATGATACAGTGCCAGGAGAGCTGATTGTGGAACGTAGTACCTTATCTTTGATAGTATGCCTACAGTCTTGGAAAATTTTCTTGGTGATTGTTGAAATGTGTCCGGAACTTAAGGCTACTGTCAAGGGGGATACCTAGGAATTTTCCCTCTGTGAGTCTTGTGACTGCGATCCTTTTAGCATTATGTTAATTGGATCATTTGCAGCTTTGTTTCCAAACTGAATGAAATAGGCTTTATCCGGGTGTTCAGGGTAAGTTCGTTAGTCATCGTTCAGGCAGATATTTTCTGTAATTAGAAATTCACTGGGTTTGCTAGGATGACTGTGTTTGGGTGGGAAAAGACATATGTAGTGTCATCTGCAAATATATGGGTTTGAGTAGCTGTGATGCATTCGGTAGATCATTGATGTATGTAAAGGCTTACTCAGCCCTGTAACAACTTCAGTCAGTATTATTCAGGCTGGCTCCTCCTCAGGAAAATTATGAATAGAAAAAGAAATAATAACGGGACAAACATAAGCACTTTATTATATAGAAAATATAAAATATAAAACACTTAAATATGAAATACAAATCCTACATTAAAGAAACTGAAAAATGAAAAATATAAATGATAACTGAATTCAACGCTAATATGTATGTATAAAAACTTGGGTGTCTGGTTTTGGTGACACGGCTTGTTGAAATCGTAGCCGTTGCCGATGATGGGGGGGGGGTCGTAGGTGTTGGTTACAACCCACTGGCTAGTTCTTCACATACAGCCTTGAGTATTATATCCCGATGACGGGAAAGCAGGTTCTTTACCGCTGCAATGATGAGGGGTTACGTCCTGCAATTTCATACAGGTGCAAAGGTAATTAAATCCAAAAAGGGGACGTCTCAGGACGTTAGTCCATCTCCATCAGTTTTCCTCGTTGATTGGCAGGTGACCCTCTGTCATCCAAGATAAAAGATAGACAGGTTACCCACTGCTTAAGAAATTACTCTCCATGATAAATACAATACCTAAAAGATGTGGTGATTATTACAACAGTCAGCTTACAGCAAGACTGAAAGGACTAAGTTTATTATTGGTCAAAAGTGAAGCTTTCAACCAATAAATCCACTAGAATTCAAGGCAGGCATGTACTTACAGTAGTGCTGGGAGCTGTGAGTCTAGTGATTACTGTTTGGACCTGAGCCCCACACGTCACCTTTCGGGGGAAGGGGAAGAAGGAGGGGAAAGGATAGCGGGGCTAGACGACCCTCCCTTTAAACAAGCAGCCGGCAGAAAACTATCACTTTCGGGGTGGGGGAAAAAAAGGCGGGAATAGCGGGAGCTTGACTTACCTACCTTAACAAGTAGCCGGCAATGAAACTATTGTTACTATATACTCCCTTGCTACTCCTATCTATTGAACTTTTCCCTCACACCCCCCCCCATACCAAGACTTATAGTCAAGGAGTATAAGAAGAATGGGCGAGGAAAAAGTTCAAAACATATGGAAGTCGTGTAAGGCAAAAAATCTTCTACTGACTGTCGTACTTAACCATCAGAGAAATAATTGGATGACCCATTGATAACACAAAAATGGAGCTTAAAACCCTGGAGTGCCATTGTCCACCTCAAGAGGCGACTGTTGGTTCCCTTAAAAGTTTCTAGGTATATCAAAGGTTTGTGGTCCATTTCTAAAATGAAATTGTTTTCCCAGCAAATAAAATTTAATTTTGGAGATACCCCCACAAGGGCCAAACATTCCTTTTCCATGGGGAGTATCTCGTTTCTGTGGGAAGGAGTTTCCGGCTTAGGAAGCATATAGGGAAGGGGAGTACCATCATGGTATTGTAGTAACACTGCACCAAAGCCAGTATTGGAGGCATCATTTCTTAAACAAAATGTATTATTAATATCGGGGAATCTTAAGTATAGGGTCTTTCGAAAAGACATTTTTTAATCTCATTAAACTTTTCCTGAGCTACGTGGGAAAGTTCAAAAGGTTCCTTCACAGACTTTTTAAGGAAAGTCAGTAAGATGCCTGTAAGATCAGTAAGGTTCGGGATAAACCGTGCATAAAAATTTACAGAACCAAGAAAGCTACACATGAGCTTCTTGGTTTCGGGGAATTTAAATTCTAATAAGCTTTGATCTTTTTGGGGGAAAGGGGCAGAGAGTTATTAGAAAGTATCGGCCCAAGATATCTAATTTTGTTATACCCAAGGAAGCATTTCTTCAGTTTGGGCAGTGAGGCCATTGAGCGTAACCTACGCAAAACTGATGTTAATGTTTGGATATGTTCGCCCCACTGGATGTCATTACGTAATGCTATCAAAATAAAACTGAAACATTTGGCATATTACCCAAAACCTTTCTCATCAGTCTCACATGGGTAGCACAGGCATTCCCAAAAACCGAAGGGCAAAAGTTCTATACTGCATCAGTCCTTGATGTGTAGGAAAAGCAGTGTACTGCTTAGAAAAAGGGATCTAACATTACTTGATGATATGCCTGCGCAATATCAATCTCTGAAAAGAAGAAAGAGTCATAAAATTGTGTAGATTGCTATCTATTAAGGGCATAGGCTCAGCATCCCACCGGTTATAGCATTAAGGCCTCTGAATCAATAGCAAGTCTATATGAATTTATCCTCCTTCTTAACCATGACTACTGGTGAACAATATGAAGATACTGAAGGTTCAATGATCTTTAGTTTTAATAATTTGTCTACCTCTCGGTCAAATGCATCCCTAAGGTGAATTGGAACTGGGTATAATTTTCGTTTGATAGGATTGTCCGTCACTAAGTCAATCTTATGGACTACCGTGGAGGTAACACCTGGAATATCAGTAAAAACGTCTGAAAAGTTACTCACACATTGAAGTAGTTCATGTCTCTTATGGTCATCCAAAGATTCATCCAAATGTTCTTCATCATAGTCTAAGTTAGAGGTGTCAATTACGCACACCTTACATTCTTCAGTTGTCGTATCAAGTTCGTGTGGAAAAACTAAGTCAAAGTTATTAAGGCAGTTAATCGAATTTTTCGGTAATATTTCTTAAGGATGTTGATATGATAAAGCTTAGGTTTCCCCTTGACTTCTATGAGGTAGTCAATTTTCCCAAAAAATTTTAATACTTTATATGGACCTTTCCATGCTACTAATAATTTATTTGACTTGATCAGCAAAAGTACAAGAACTTCATCCCCTACTTTAAAACTTCTCCTCTGGCTTTTGAATAAAAATTTAGGTTTTGTACTGGTCCATTGACAAGCTTAGGTTTTTCGAAACTATGTCAGAGATCTCCTCAAGTTTGGATCTAAGGTCAAGGAGAAACTGGTAAGAAGACTGAACCTCAGCAATCCCTCTCATTAGTCCATAAGTCATGAAGGATGGACAATGGGCCTCTGGCCTGTCTACCATAGAGAAGTTCAAAAGGTGAAAACCCCAAAGAGTCACTGGGAACTTCCCTCATGGCAAACAAAGCACAGGGTAGGTAACGATGCCACTCCTTAGGTTTAAGGGAGCAAAGTTTCCTTAAAATTGATTTTAGAATTGAATGCTGGCGCTCAATCCTCCCATTACAGCTGGGATGATAGGGTGTGGTGAAGAGAGGCTTCACTCCCAGAAGTTGGTATAGGTGTTACATTAAGTCAGATGTAATTGTGTCCCACGGTCAACAAAATTTCTCTAGGGATGCCCACTCTGGAGAAGATGGACAAAAGGGCTTCACCACCCTGTAGTAGTTATGGTCTTTTAAGGGTATGGCTTCAGGAAACTCGAAGCATAATCAACTAATGTTAATATATATCTATGTCCCCCAGATGAAAGTGGAGATAAAGGCCAACGATGTCAATAGGGTACTCTTTCAAAAGGTACCATAAAGACTGGCATTTGACCATAGGTACTCGCTGGTACCTCGGGAGGATGACAGTTGGCAAACTTTACACGATCTACAATAGGTAGTGACATCTGAGGATATTTTTGGCCAAAATAGGTTTTCCCCAATTTATTTAAGGTTTTACGATGCGAGAAATGTTCCCGGGCCCCTGGCAGGTCATGAGCCATTTTTAAGAACAGTCTCTCTGCATTGATTGGAACAACTAAGATGGAATAGTCTATCTCATCTGAATTTAATTTGAATACCGACTTGTACAAGATACCTTTTATATATTCAAATTTATACGAAAAGTTTTTCCTTTGGATAACTTGATTTTGTTAAGGGCATTATGGTAATTCTTAAGAGAAGGGCAATAACGTTGTAAATTAACAAAGGAGTCCTTCGATACATCTAAAGGCTTAAAGTCAGGGAAAATTAAAGGATGGACAGTAGGAGAAGCCTGGGCTTTGGTCTGAGCCCTAGTCAAGACATTTATAGTATCGGAGGTGATATCTTCACTTTCATCTAATAGGTGAACCGATGATCCTACTACCTCGCTTTCGAGAGTAGCATCACTGGTTTTTAATCCCACATGAATCTCATGAGACATTGTCTCATCTGAACTTTCGAGGGGCTTCTCTTGACTCTACAGGAAGAGGATCGAAAAAACTTATGTCCATTTTTTGGTGATGAAAGGGCAACCTCAGAAGGAAGAATGGCACCTTTACATTACCTATTAGTATGGAGGGGAAAAGTGATGGGATAGTACGGCTTCAGACCAAACCTGTGAGCCATTTAGACCTAATGTAACAACGGATGGTAGGAAAAGTGTCCGTACGGCCCCCCGTAGTTTTGAAAGTATAGCAGGGAATGAGTTTCTTTTTAAATAGGGAACAGCTTACAGAAATGACTATACATGTGCATCCAGTGTCTCGTAAATGGTAGATACATTAAGTCCATTAACTGTTCCTGAACAGAGGGAGCTTGGTCATTACAGTCTTTTAAAACATCTTCCAAATTTTTGGACCTTCTTAGAAGGACAATCTGGACGTTTATGTCCCCTTTAACACCACACAAATGACAAACAGGGAAAAAAAGAAGTCATTTTACTTTCCACTAGAGGCTTGATTTTTAAGGTCTGATGAACCCTTGCCCCCTTTGGGTTCGATCCCTTTAGGTCTTTATAGGATTTGTGAGCCTCAGCATACAGGTCAGCAGCCTCAGCAACTTCCCAGCTTTAATCAGGTTACGTTCTCTAATGAATGTTCGTATCTGGTGAGGAAGAGCTGTCAGGAACTGGGTCAGCAAACCTGAAGTCTCTAAGAGATTCATAACTGTGATCAATTCCTGAACTCTCTATCCAAAAGTCGAACAAACGAAAGAGTGTTTCCTGTAACTGTTGAAAGTTCGGGCCCGGCTGTAAGGTGGCATACCTGAAATCTTTCCTGTAAGAATTTGTGGTTTTTTGATATGCTTTAAGGATTGCCTTCTTTAGTAGGTTATAATTACATATAATATCCTGCGACAAAGTTGCATAGATATTCAAGGCTGTACCAGAAAAAAAACATTCCTAAACCCGGTAGTCCAGGTGTCAGCAGGGCCCTTCACAGAGGTAGCGGTATTTTCAAACCTGATTAATGTATGAAGTTATGTCTTCCCCCTCTGTGAAGGGAGGTAAATTAGGTGATGGAATATGTGCACTGACTGCCGTTGTTCCATTACTCCTTCCTCTAATTGTTTGTTGTGTAAAGTTAAATTTTTATTCTCTATTAAGCGAGATTTTTCGAGCTTGTGATCCTTTTCTCTCTCTATTTAACTCATGTTCTCTAGCTTTTCCCCAACTTCTCTATCCTTTGCTCTTTCCTCAAGTTCTCTTAACTTAACCTGTTCCTCACATATCTTGCTTGTTTTCCCCACGTATTTTAGCTTGTCCTCACGTTTTCTACTCTTTCTTCATGATCAAATCTATCAAAGCTCCTTTTTGTTTTTCTCTTTCCTTTCTAACTGTCTTTCTTGGATTTCTCCCCTCAATTTTCTCTCTCTCCCTTTTTCTCTTCTCTTTCTCTTTCTGTCTTTCTTCTCTCTCAATTCTCTCTCTTTCAAGTCTTTCCTGGATCTTAGCACTAATGAAAGATTCTAAATTTTTCCCTGTTATTCCAACTTACTTTCCCGCATTCATCCAAAACTGGTATTCCTCCATATTTGCAAGAATAACTTAAAAATACCAGAGGAAAATGAAACGGGGATTAAAACCCAAAAAGGGGGGTTCAATTCCTACTCTGCTCAAACTGTAAATAAATCAGAGGGCTCGATCCCTACTTCAATTACACAATATGTATTAATTAAAATGAAGGGTTCTATGCCGGCTCCGAGCAAACAGTAAGTAGAATGGGGTCACTTGACCATCCAATCTTCTCACCAACAAATCAAGAGTGTCCTATGACAGTTCCCTTGATAATAAAGAGCTCAATGAAACAAATTGTCACTGGAAAATCTCGGGTCCCTAGAGTCTAATCCTCCAAAGTGTTTCAGGCTCACACAAAAATAGATGGCAGAATTAACTAGTACTCCTGCCTTGACTTGACTAACAATAAATTGAGACTTTAACAATCACCAAATCTTTTAAATACCTGTACTGTAATCCTACCATAGAGAATGATTACTCATGGCTGGTGGTAACCGTCTGTGGTATGCGGCTTTGAAGTTCCCATGGTAGATTCGAGATGGAGTTGAATCTTGATTCAGTCGAGTTGATCCTGGCAAGGTCGCCACTTGTGAAGGCTTACTCAGCCCTGTAACAACTTCAGACAGTATTACCAAGGCTGGCTCCTCCTCAGGAAAATTAGTGAATAGAAAAAGATATAATAACAGACAAACATAAACACTTTATTATATAGAAAATATAAAATATAAAACACTTAAATATGAAATATTAATCCTACATTAAAGAAAATGAAAAATAAAAAATATAAATGATAACTGAATTCAACGCTAATATGTATATATAAAACATGGGTGTCTGGTGTCGGTGACACTGCTTGTTGAAATCGTAGCCGTTGCCGATGATGGGGGGGGGTCGCAGGTGTTTGTTACAACCCACTGGCTAGTTCTTCACAGTACAGCCTTGAGTATTATATCCCGCTGACAGGAAAGCAGGTTCTTTACCGCTGCAATGATGAGGGGTTACGTCCTGAAATTTCATACAGGTGCAAAGGTAATTAAATCCAAAAAGGGGACGTCTCAGGACGTTAGTCCATCTCCATCAGTTTTCCTCATTGATTGGCAGGTGACCCTCTCTGTCATCCAAGATAGAAAGATAGACAGGCTACCCACTGCTTAAGAAATCACTCTCCATGATAAGTACAATACCTAAAAGATGTGGTGATTATTAAACAGTCAACTTACAGCAAGACTGAAGGACTAAGTTTATTATTGGTCAAAAGTGAAGCTTTCAAAACCCAAAAAATCCACTAGAATACAAGGCAGGCATGTACTTACAGTAGTGTTGGGAGCTGTGAGTCTAGTGATTACTGTTTGGACCGGAGCCCCACACGTCACCTTTCGAGGGGGGGGAAGAAGGAGGGAAAGGGATAGCGGGAGCTAGACTGACCCCACCTTAACAAGCACCCAGCAGTCAAACTATCACTTTCGGGGTGGGGGAAAAAAAGGCGGGAATAGCGGGAGCTTGACTTACCCAACCTTAACAAGTAGCCGGCAATGAAACTATTGTTACTATATACTCCCTTGCTACTCCTATCTATTGAACTTTTCCCTCACAATGTAGATGAGAAAGAGGAGTGGTCCAAGGACACTTCCTTGTGAGACTCCTACTGTGATTGGCTGGGTGGAAGAGTTTGCATCATTTGCATACACATATTGAGTTCTGTTACTAAGGTATGGCTTTAGGTAATTGAGGAAGTGGCCTCTGATACCACAATGCATTAATTTGGAGTACAACAGTTCATGGTCGACTGTATCGAAAGCTTTACGTAAATCAATTTAAAATGCTCAGCGGGACTTCTTTCTTTTTGAGTGCTTTTTATATATTAGTTCTAGCATGTATATGATAGGCATCATCCGTGTTTTATTATTCCTGGATCTAAACTTTACGAGGTTTTAATTGTTGTGTGGGGACGAGGGTAGGATTTGATTCGTTATGCATTAATTTTTCAAAAATTTTAGAGAGCATTGGTAAGTTAGATATTGGTCTATAGTTATTCAATTCAGCTTGGTCACCTCCTTTAGGCATCGAGTGACCCTCACTATTTTTAGGATTGTTGGGAAGGTAGATGATTTTAATGGATTTGTTAAAGAGGTTTTCAATAATTGGTGACAATGCTTGAGAAGCTTTTTTGTACATAAAAGCAGGCAAGTTGCTTATGTCTCCTGCCTTGTTTTTAGGGTGTTTATGATGAGTGTAACTTCAATGAGGTTGGTTGGGGCTAGGAATAGCGTATTTGGGTGGTTCCTATGAGGTAGTTGATGGACGGGTGTTTGTGTTGGTATTTTGTTTGCTAGATTTTTTCCTGTGGTGGAAAAGAAAACATTAAGTCCATTTGTGTTTTCGGTTGGAGTGAGTAGGGGTTCGTCTGATTTTTGTTATTTGATTGCTTTGTTTTTGGATAACTTTTTAGTTCCAAGAATTTCAGATCGAGTTTTCCAGGTTTTTTTCATATCACCTTTGATGTTATGTAATCTATTTTCATAATGCAATTTTTTTTTACTTTCTTATCGGGCTGGTAAGTGCTGGCGAGTAATTTCTCAACTGTTCTCTAGTTATTTGACCCATTCTATACTGTTTTCATACTTGTGCTTTGTGTTAATGGATTTGGGATGCTTGGTGTTAGCCAGGGATTATTCGTCTCTTTGCTGTGACCTGTTTTGTTTTTGGGGGGCAATGTCATTGGCTTTTTTTTAGAAAAATTTTTTATACATTTATTCATATCGTACATGTTTCAAGCTCATTTTTTCCATCAGTGTTTTTTCATAATGCTATAAAGTTGTTAACTGCTGTCTCATTATGTAGTCTGAAGGTTACTTTAGTAATGTCTTGTGGTAGTTTGCCCAGATTAGTTATGAGAAAGGTTGGGTAGTGGGCTGTAGTGTTGTCTGTGATTATACCTGATTTTAAAGGGGATATGGTTTTTGTCCAGATGTGGTCTATTAAGGAGATGCTTGTCTCGGTGATTCTTGTAGTTTTAGAATTGCTGGTAGCAAAAAGCAGTTTTCTCATTGTGTTTGTGAATTCGGTTACTTGTGGGTCCTGGGCGTGTAGTATGTTTATGTTGAAATCTCCTGTTAGAAGAGGTGGTCTTTTTTCATGTGAGCATCAGTAATCATGTTTCCCAGTTTTTCACTAAAGTGATAAATGTTTGACTGTGGTATCCGTATATGTTTATAACTGTGAGGGGTTTTTGCAGGTCTTTTTAAATTTTAAAATTTGGCTATGATATATTCTCCACGTTCGTCCCCTGTGCAAGATTTATTGATACATTCGAGTTGATTTAAATACTATATAGCTGTTTCTCCCCCTTGCTGGTCTTTTTCTACAGTTATGTATGGCCATTGTAGCCAGGAATTGTATAGAAATCTGTAATATCAGCTTAACCGGTTTCTGTTTAGTGCGATGATTGATATATTGGAATGAAGGGAACTGAGTAATGCTGTGAGGTCGTCATAATGTTTGCTCAAGGGTCTGACATTGTAGTTAAAGATGGTTATGTTATTGTTTACACTGAGTAATGTCTTTGCTTGGTCGCTTGTATAATTACGTTACTGGTTTGATT
>NW_026494790.1:0-12035 GCF_026875155.1 Cherax quadricarinatus
AATCTTTCCTCATGTCCCACCATTATTATACAAGCGAGTGGCCCATGTCCTTTCACATGCAATTTCATTACTTTTTAACAAGTCACTAGAAACTAGCACCTTCCCGAAACTACTCAAGACGGCAAGGGTTACACCAATACATAAAGGTGGTGACCCTACAGATTTAAACAACTATAGGCCAATATCAAACTTACCATTGCTATCCAAAATCTTTGAGAAACTCGTGCACAGGAGACTATAATCATTTATAATGGCACAAAACATACTCAACCCCTGCCAATTTGGATTCAGGAAAAATAAAAGCACTAATGATGCAATCATAAAAATGCTAGACCTGCATTACACACCATTGGAAAATAAGGAATATCCACTAGGAATTTTTATTGACCTAAGAAAAGCTTTTAACACAGTAGACCATGGCATACTACTCCACAAACTTAACCATTACTGTATAAGAGGCCATGCGCTTGCATATTTCAAATCTTACCTTACTAATAGGTATCAGTATGTCACCAGTAAAGACACAGCATCAGCATCACGGCCACTTGATACTAGAGTTCCGCAGGGAAGTGTCCTTGGTCCCCTGCTCTTCCTCATATACATCAATGATCTTCCAAACGTATCCCAGCACCTGAAACCCATTCTCTTTGCTGACGACATGACTTATGTCGTCTCTCACCCTAATCTTGCCACACTCAACACCATTGTTAACGAGGAGCTGATCAAAATATCGACTTGGATGACAGCCAATAAACTTATGCTTAACACTGACAAAACCTTCTATATGATGTTTGGTAGCAGAGCAGGAGTTGCGCAAATTAACATTAAGATCGACAACACTCCAATTACCAGACATAACGAGGGCAAATTCCTAGGTCTATACCTTGACAACAACCTGAATTTCAGCACCCATATCCAACACATAACCAAAAAAGTATCCAAAATGGTTGGGATCCTCTCCAAGATACGATACTACGTGCCGCAAAATGCCCTACTCAAACTATACCACTCACTTATTTATCCATACCTCACCTATGCTATTTGTGCTTGGGGATCAACTGCAGCAACACTCCTAAAGCCAATAATAACCCAACAAGAAGCCGCAGTAAGAATAATCACCAAATCTCATCCCTGGCAAACCCCCCCCCCCCCCACTCTTCATAGATCTAAACTTACTCCCTGTTCAGTACATCCACACTTACTACTGTGCAATCTACATCTACAGGACCTTGATCTAAAATGCTTTCTTGATAGTTGTGACAGAACCCACAGGCATAACACCAGACACAAACATCTCTATGACATTCCCCGTGTCCGACTAAACCTTTACAAAAAATCAATGTATGTCAAAGGCCCTAAAATCTGGAACACCCTACCTGAAAACTCTTGAACTGCAGACACTTTCATCACCTTCAAAACTACCATTAGAAAACATCTTATCTCCCTGATACACCCCGTCAACTAACAACACGAACACCACCTGGTGGTTCACACTTAACGCCATTTGTCCATATAACAGAAATAATAATCTCAATCTTAAAAATAATGAAATCCAATTAAGTTGGCCTTGATTTCCAAACTGAAACTATGTACATTCCAAAAAACAAAAGCATTCACATTGCTTAAACTCACAAACTAGTATTTAGTCACTTAGCCATAATACCAAATTACCTCATAATTTTAATAATTTAAAATTAAGAATTAAACTGAGTCTGACCGAAAATGCCTAGCCATGCTAGGTGTTCTAGTGGTACCTCTGTACTTCTTTTTACTACATGTAAACCACCACAATAACCAAATTCTGTTATACTCAGCACTGTATTCATTATAGAGAATAAACTTTGAATGAATTGATGAATTGAACTCTTCAACCCCTCAACCCTTCCTTGCCCTCTGGATAATAACTTGTAAGAAAAATCACACTCTTAATCTCAAGATGCGGTTCTTCTGCATTATATTTCACACCGGCAAAATGCTTCAGGGACACGAACATCTCCACTGCATCCAGCCTTCCTGTTGCAAACATTCACCACCCATGCTTCACACCCAAATAAAAGCATGTGGCACCACTATACTCAATACATTTCCCTCTTGCCTTCCATGGATACATTCTTTGTCTCCAAGACTTAGTGCTCCGTTCACCTTTTGTCCCACTCTTCATTTTATGATTTACATGTTCTTTCATGCATTCCATTGCTAACACGTCAATCCCAAAATATTTGAATTCTTTTGCTTCTTCCTACTCTCTGCTTCCAAATCTGATATTTAACCTTTCATTACCTAAAATTTTTTATCCTCATCACCTTTTTCTTTGTCACATACCATTCAAACTCGTCATCACCTCTGCAACTTCTTCTTCAGAATCTCTCAAAAAGCACAGTGTCATCAGCCAAAAAGCAAACCTGTGACAACTCACACTGTTTAGATTCTTTTATTCTTTTAAACCCCAACCTCTTGCCATCACATGGCCATTCGCATCTCTTATAAACCCCATAATGTGATGGAATGGTTTGAAAAACGACAAGTTGAAGAATTGAGGACACTATGCAGCTATGGGAATCTTTCATTCAGGAAACGTTTCACACACGTGGCTTCATCAGTTCAATACAAGAGGGATATATACAAACAATACAATAAAAACAGTATATAAGCCACTTTCTACGGCCTATGCTGTACATTTCTTACAAGATTGATGACTGAACTCATCGACTCCAGGCTGAGGACTATGATTACCTCCTACTCCTCCTCTCTTACGCCTTCCTCTTTGTATTGGACTGATGAAGCCACTGTGTGGCGAAACGTTTCCTGAATAAAGATTCCCATATGCTGCATAATGTCTCAATCTTCAACTTGTCGGTTTTTCAAACCATTCATCACAACTGTCAGACACTGCAGCATCATGGGATCTTGTTACAAAGAATTCTTCAACACTTGTTCAACCTTTGGACGAAGACCTACTTCGACTAGTGGATGGTACCACTATGACCCCGCCTCCGCCTGCTTCACCTCACCTCACTACAGTATATAAGCCACGTCTACGGCCCTATGCTGTACATTCTACAAGATTGATGAACTGGACACATCGTCTCCAGGCTGAGGGACTGATTACCTCATACTCCTCCTCTCCTTACGCCTTCCTCTTTGTATTGGACTGATGAAGCCACTGTGTGGCGAAACGTTTCCTGAATAAAGATTCCCATATGCTGTATAAGTGTCTCAATCTTCAACTTGTCGGTTTTTCAAACCATTCATCACAACTGTCAGACACTGCAGCATCATGGGATCTTGTTACAAAGAATTCTTCGACACTTGTTCAACCTTTGGACGATGACCTACTTCGACTAGTGGATGGTACCACTATGACCCCGCCTCCGCCTGCTTCACCTCACCTCACTATAGTATATAAGCCACGTCTACGGCCCTATCCTGTACATTCTACAAGATTGATGGACTGAACACATCGACTCCAGGCTGAGGGACTGATTACCTCATACTCCTCCTCTCCTTACGCCTTCCTCTTTGTATTGGACTGATGAAGCCACTGTGTGGCGAAACGTTTCCTGAATAAAGATTCCCATATGCTGCATAAGTGTCTCAATCTTCAACCCCATCAATAAATATATTGAACCATGGTCACATCATGCATCCCTGTCTAGCACAGAGTGCAAGTTTATTTAGGTACAAGTGCACATAAGTATACATGTATTTATGAGAGTATATATATAAAACACGAAATAACTTTAAAATGTGGAATTTTGGAATGTTTCTAGACATAATAGACATGCTCAC
This sequence comes from Cherax quadricarinatus, assembly GCF_026875155.1. Classification (NCBI taxonomy): domain Eukaryota; kingdom Metazoa; phylum Arthropoda; class Malacostraca; order Decapoda; family Parastacidae; genus Cherax; species Cherax quadricarinatus. The sequence continues at coordinate 3,790 of NW_026494790.1, forward strand.
AAAGCTCACGGAGAATGTAAAACTGAGTGGGGGTGCGGCAACCATATTAGAAAGTCAGGTGGGGGAGCTGTATAGCAAGTTTCTCATAATTTGAAATGTACATATTAGCAGAACGCAGTAAGGAAAAATGCCGTAAAGTGGGGCCCTACTATAGTTTTATTCAGTTTTGACGCTCTACAGTTCTGAAAGAATAAATTATAAAAATAAAAAATGCCTGTAGCAAGGCTGTCATTAGACCCACCAAGAGTAACATCAAAATGGTATACAATACCGACAGGTTGGTAGGTAAGACACATAGGCAACAGTTAGGCAACTTTATTCCGAAACGTTTCGCCTACACAGTAGGCTTCTCCAGTCGAATACAGAAAGTAGGCAGGAACAGTAGAGAAGACGATGTAATCAGTCCATCACCCTTAAAGTCGTAGAATTTGAGGTTGTCAGTCCCTCGGCCTGGAGAAGTTCAGTTCCATAGTCAGGAACTATCTGAAGATCAAGCGACAGTGCGGAGACTTAAATACTGTCGGAAGGAGAGGTGCAGAGTAGTAGTAGTAGTGAGAATGTAACCACTGAAAGGTCAGGTCCCTCTCAGATCCAACAATTCTCACTTGAAAAGTTTGTCCAAGGTGTTTTCTGTATCAAGATGCTATGTGTTGCAGTGTCTGACAAGATGAACATCAAAATGGTATACAATACCGACAGGTTGGTAGGTAAGACACATAGGCAACAGTTAGGCAACTTTATTCCGAAACGTTTCGCCTACACAGTAGGCTTCTTCATCGAATACAGAAAGTAGGCAGGAACAGTATAGAAGACGATGTAATCAGTCCATCACCCTTAAAGTCGTAGAATTTGAGGTTGTCAGTCCCTCGGCCTGGAGAAGTTCAGTTCCATAGTCAGGAACTATCTGAAGATCAAGCGACAGTGCGAGACTTAAATACTGTCGGAAGGAGAGGTGCAGAGTAGTAGTAGTAGTGAGAATGTAACCACTGAAAGGTCAGGTCCCTCTCAGATCCAACAATTCTCACTTGAAAAGTTTGTCCAAGGTGTTTTCTGTATCAAGATGCTATGTGTTGCAGTGTCTGACAAGATGAACATCAAAATGGTATACAATACCGACAGGTTGGTAGGTAAGACACATAGGCAACAGTTAGGCAACTTTATTCCGAAACGTTTCGCCTACACAGTAGGCTTCTTCAGTCGAATACAGAAAGTAGGCAGGAACAGTAGAGAAGACGATGTAATCAGTCCATCACCCTTAAAGTCGTAGAATTTGAGGTTGTCAGTCCCTCGGCCTGGAGAAGTTCAGTTCCATAGTCAGGAACTATCTGAAGATCAAGCGACAGTGCGGAGACTTAAATACTGTCGGAAGGAACAGGTCACTCCACTCCAAACACATCATCGTAAGACACAGTCGCTCCTCACCTCAAGAAGTGTTCCTTCGATCCCCGTCGGGGAGGGGAACCTATAATCATCGTACCAGCGCCTGACTTACTCCTTCATGATGCTTGCAAACCGTGTAAGGATCAAACCCAACAGTGGAGTAATAAATGACTCTACTAAACTTGCCCTTGCTGCCGTTGTAAAGACTTGCCTACAGGTTAAATTTACAGCCATCAACTCGACGAAAGACTCATTCATCGTCGTCTGTACCGACGATTATGAAGCCACAAAGCTGATCGCCGACACTTCTATGAAAACCCTCAGAGACCGACATTTTCACCATCCCCCCTTCACCTTTTTGCTGGCAAAACCCTTCCTTTTCCCGTCAAACGGGGACAAACTCGCCCATTTCTTTATCGACTGAGGATCTCAAGACCTCTATCAGGAACAAAATACCGGGGCTCGTTGAACTTACCCCAAAAAACCCCCAACGCCTCACAATATCAAGAAACCTTCTCCAACCCCGAAAAGGGCAAACCAGAGCACTGTTTTGAGGGCCCTACCCATCTCCAAACTATCATTACATCCAAGTCACATAAACCCGAACTTTCCCCCACATCTCCCCAAAGGCGGGCCCTCTACTCCTATCACCACTCAACGCCTGACTGCCCCTCTAAAAGGGGAAAAATACTGAAAACTGGTAAAGACGGCCAGATTTCCAAGGGAATTTTTCTATTTCCCACTACCTCCCTCCTGCCTAAACTGCAGGGACTCACCACACCCTTCAGAAAAATCCCCCTCTACTTAAAAAAGCCCCCTGTCTAAGAAAATCATTGATAAACCCAAAAAAGAAAAAAACCCAAAATCGCCAACATACCCCGCCATTGCAAAAACCCAATCAATACCACCGAACCCCTTCAAGCTACACAACAATCATCCCACCCCACCAGCCCCCTCCTTGTTTTTTTCCCTGACGCACCCTCCATCCAAGGTGCTATACTGAAAGATGTATGCACCCCTTACTAAGGGCTGAAAACCCTGGCCATTCAACACGACAATAAATGAACTGTTTCGCCTAAACAACAATGCCAAATTTAAAACCTTTCCAGACCGCCACCACCCAAAAGACCTCCCCCAAGCTAATTCCGATATTTTAACTTCACCTCAACCCCTGGTCCTACTCGACTCTGCCCAAAGCCCTTCTCCCAAAACCCAAACCCCCCGCTCCCGCCACCTCTCCCCAAACCCACCCCACCCAACAAATCACAACCGACCAACACTCCCTGCCCCTTTCCAAAAAAAAAGTCCCCGAAGCCGAAATAGAAACCGGGAACATTTGAAAAACCCTCGGACAACGACGAAGTAGAGCCCGAAGAAAAAAACCACACGAAACCTTTTACCTAACCCAAACCCTTTTTGGGGTTCTCTAACCTTCTACACCCCCCCAAACCCCCAACCAAAATGGGCACTGATATCTCCATTTAATGAAAGAAGGAGCTTTTAAGACCCCTTTCACCCCCCCCTCCCCAAAATTTCCCTTTTTTGAAAACGCACTATTTTACCTCGTGACGAATCTGAACGCTCCAACCCCCAAATGAAACCCTTTTTCCAAAATGTCCAAAGATTTTCAAAAGGACTAAAGGGGGGGCCCCAAACCCACCACAAGTGTAGCCAAACACACAACACCCTCCCAACACCGCGCCCCAAACCAGCTTTTCACCTCAGCCTAAAAGAAATATCACCCAGCGAGCACTTCCCTTGCATCTGCCCTCTCCTCTATGTCCTAAACACCCTCTCTACATTTGCCTCGCAGTGCCACGCAGCGGGTTTTTGGGCCCTGGCTCTTTATTCTACAACTCAAGACCTTCCTCTCACGACTTTTTCACCCGTCTGCCCAAAAAAAAAACATTTCTCCACTCACCCCCCGGAGTCCCAACAAAGAGCCTCCCCTATGTGTTTTTCTAAATGCCCTGTCCCCCCCAAACGACTTAGTTTGCGGGGTTTTAACCCCTGCTCTATTTCTACTACTAAGAACACTCCCTCCAGCCTATTCTTCTCGTCCCCCCTTTCCCCGTCTTCCCATTTGGATTTTTACCTAATTTTCTTCTTTTCCTTTTCGTCAAAGGGAAAGGGGTGCAAGTAGAAAGTAGTAGTGGAATGAAACCCAAAGAAAGGTCAGGCCCCTCTCAATCCAACAATTCTCACTTGAAAATTTTTGTCCAAGGTGTTTTCGAAATAAAAAACTATTGTTGCAGTGTCTGCAAGAAAACATAAAAATTTGGTATACAAAAACCGCCCGGGTTTGGTGGGTAAGAAAACGTAGGCAACTTTTCCCTGCCTACTTTCTGTATTCGACGGAAAAGCCACTGTGTAGGCAAAACGTTTCGGATAAAGTTGCCAAACCTTTTGCCTATGTGTTTTAAACCTACCAACCTGTCGGATTGTTTTCCATTTTGATTTTTCATCTTGCCCAGCACTGCAACACATAGCACCCTTGATACAAAAAACCCCTTTGGGACAAACTTTTCAAGTGAGAATTGTTGGTCTGAGAAAGGGCCTGACCTTTTAGTGGTTACATTCTCACTACTTACACTCTGCACCTCTCCGCCACAGTATTTAAGTCTCCGCACTGTCCGCTTGAACTTCCCCTAGTTTTTCCCTATGGGAAATGAAAATTCTTTAGGCCGAGGGACTGACAACCTTTAAATTCCCAAAGACTTTTAAGGGGGATGGGCTGTTTTCATCCCTCTTCTCTAGGGTTCCCGCCCCCTTTCTTTTATTCGACTGAAGAAGCCTACGGTAGGCGAAACTTTCCCGGAAAAAAGTTTCCCAACTGTTTTTCCCATGTGTCCCCCCCTACCAAAACCCCCCACCCCAAAATTTCGTTTGAAAAGGGTTTAAAAAATTATTTGTGTGCTTTACAAAAAAATAAAAATCAAATGTACACTTTTATCCACCCACCTGATAAAATGACAGGTCCCCGGTCCCCTGTCCAAAACCCTATTAAACCCTTTTTCATTAAAAACTTTTTTCGCGTCTTCTGGCTTTCTGGTTTTATTAAACACACTCCCTTTACATCACTGTGGGCCTGTCACTTTCAAAACCATCCCTGCTATTTAAATTGGGTTCAAAACTTTTATTCCGGGCCCAAATTAAATATCATGCAAAAAGCAAAGGAAAGGGGCTAAGGGGTAACCTGGGTTCTGTAGCTTACTTGATACACATTTTCCCCTTCCTCGTTACTTGTTCTTCTTTTTTAATGAGGGTCTTGACTTATTCCATCTTCATCAAGGGTAATATTGATATCATTATTGTATATTCAAAAACATTACCATTCTTTCTTTTTCAAAATGATTTTTTTAAAAATTTTAGGTGATCTTTTTCCTTTCCGGGAAAGTTTTTTTTGAACCTTTTATAGGTTTTATACTTTTTGTGCCAGGATTCCCCCAACCTTTTTTTTCCTCTCTCTCCCCTTACCTCCCTTTAAAAAATACCCCCCTCTCTTTTTCTTTCAGGTCTTTCTTTCTTTTGGGGTTTCGGGAAACTACACTTTTAGAATGTCCAGAGCATGTTTGCTTTTTTAGAAAGCTAAGTGTTTAGTGGTGCTTCTCCCCAGCTTTCCTCCGGGGCTACTCAATTATCCCAAAGGGGTCGTTTTTTTTTTGAAAACCTATTTTTTTATGATGGGGAAATTTTTTTCATATCCTCTCTGAAAACATAAGGGAAAAGAACATTTTAAACCATTTCTGACTCTCAATTCATTATCTTTTCTTTGTCTCAAATTTTGATTCTTTTACTAGAATTAAAGAATCTTCTCTCCATCTGGCCTCCCAACCCAAACAGTTCTTCTTCAAAGGCTTTTTTCACAAAATTTCCAGCTAAGTTTTGGGTATTGAGATGTCCAGGCCCCCATCTTTAAAAACCCCTAAAAACTAACTGAAAGCTGGCTATGATCTAGAAGACTTTAGAAGACAGCAGCTCACCCCAATTAGGTTGCCAAGAGGAAAACCTTTTCTAACTTCATTCCCTCTCTTTGGGCCCCTCCCCACCCTGTCCTCGTGACCTGCCAATAGAGGGGTTTCGCATGGTCCCCCAAAAACCACCACTACAACCCCCCAACCGGGCCCTCTTTCTTTTTGCTGAAAAAATCAAAATTTTCTTTTGTCGTTTTCCCCAAAAATCCTTCAGAATTAAAAAGATTTTAATTAGGGGACAGAAATTTTCCCCAATTTTTTTTCAACAAGTTGGCCCCCCCTCTAAAAACCCAGCAGGGTGACCCAAAAAAAAAAAATCCCCCCAAAAAAATACTTTTTATCATTCAACCCCTTTCAAACCCCACCCAGACATAATCACTGTCTTTGCAGAGGGACCCAAAAAACAGTTTAGAAGCATATATAAAGAATTTAGCATAACCCCCCCAAACTTCCCAAAACCCAAATCCCTCCTTCCCAAACCCCTTTAACTGTCCAAAAATTTGATTTTTCATTTATGATGTAAAAAGTGCTCCCACCTTGATTTTCTCCTTTGAAAGCAGGGAAAAAAAAAAGTAGATCCCACTGGGGCGCTACACGAGTGAATGTAATCTAGTTTGGACAAAATTTTTTTTTTGGGTTAAAAGTGCTGGGATTGCACTTCCCCCTTTCCCCCGTATTCCCAAACTGGCTTATAAAAATAAACAGTTTCCCTGAACCCTTTACCACATATTACCCGCTATCACTCCAACACTCGTCAGGTTTCCCCAAAAATTTATTCGTCTCCATTCCTCTTATCAAACATGCCACAAAATGCTTGCTGGAATTTCCCAAATTCCTTTGGGTCCCCCCCACCAAAAGTTTTTCCCAAGGGCGAAACCCCTATGCAGCCTTCCTTCCCCCTTTTAATTTTATAACTCTCATTTTACTTTATTCATTCTCTCTAGAAAAATCAAATCATCTCAACCCAAAATCTCTTTTCCCCGCCCTCTGACTAATACTTTTTTTAACCCACCCTTCTATTTTCCACAAACAAATTTTTTCCCGCAAATATTTACACCACAAATTGCCCTTTTACAGAAAAATCCCAATGCCTCCAACTGCCTCCCCCGCTGCAGCATTTTCACCCCCAAACTTCACACCCATTTAAGTGTTGGCCCCGAAAACTTTGGTACATTCCCTTCTTTGCTTCCATGGATAACGTTTTTTTGTCTCTACATACCTTAATGCACCACTCATCTTTTTTCCTTCATCAGTTCTATTGTTTACCTTACCCTTCATAAACTCATGCATTGACAAGTCAACTCTCAAATATCTTTAAATATTCACTTCTTCCATATGCCATTTCTCCAATGTGATATATATTTTTCTTTATTTAAATGTTTGATACCCTCATCACCTTTCTCTTATCTATGTTCACTTTCAACTTTCTACCTTTACACATCCTCCCAAACTCGTCCACTAACCTTTGAAACTTTTCTTTAGAATCTCCCATAAAAACAGTATCAGCAAAAAGTAACTCAACTCCCATTTTGTATTTGATTTTTTTTTTTTTTTACACAGGGTTTGACAAGGTTAGGATCCCTAGCTTTATTGACAGCTATTTACAGGTTAAGGATTCCTAACTTTATTGGCAAGCTAAGAGCTGTTACCTACATCAGCTCATTTGAAAGCATTTTTATTGTTATGAGACATACAAGTAGGAAACAGGATGAAGTTGGAGCCATCTGTGGGCCAGCATTTTCATTTGATCAACTGACTTTACATCGTTGACATCATTATCCTGTACGAATGTGTTCTATACTCGAGTCATCCTGGGTATGTATGATCTCAGATGGAGTGATGTTCTGGAGAAGGGTACAGCCAGAGTGGAGTTGCTGCTTTCTGCAAGTCTTGTGGCATAAAAGCTTGTTTCACGCTGTCCTCGAAGTGGATCCAAGTGTGGTATTTTGACAATATTGGCCTTGTACATAACAGTAAGGCCACCCAATCCTCCTATGTTGAAGGCTCTGCTGAAATGACAGGTCTATCCAGGATGGGTCCAGGCGAGAGATGAGACGTCTTGCTCTGTTCTCTACTCTGTCAAGCAGTCGCAGATGAGAGGGGGGGCAGGCAAACCAAGAAAGTGGAGCATACTCAAGGTGTGAGCGTACTTGTGCCTCGTACAGGATCTTGAAACCCCTACTGTCAAGCAGATGGGAGATACGGAGAAGTGCTGTAAGCTTCCTGGCTGCCTTGTTTGCAAGATTTACAACATGGTTCTTCATGGTTAATTTGGAGTCAAATTTCACCCCAAGGATATCAACTTCTTCTCCAGGTGCCAACATCCTCCCATTCATCCTTACTACTGCACCAGCATTACCATCATGGTGCCTAGAGACGACCATCATTTGCGTTTTCTCAGGTGCAAATGTTACTTGCCATCTATTTCCCCAAGCTGATATAGCTCTCAGCTGGTGATTGATGTAGCTTAGAGCAGCTGGCATTTCTTCCCTTGGATAAGTGAATGTCAGTGTACAGTCATCTGCATATGCATGTGATTCTGGGATGAGGTGAAGAAGGTCGTTGAAGTAGACATTCCATAACAATGGACCCAGCACGCTTCCTTGTGGAACACTTGCCCCAATAGGATGTCTTGCTGATTCCGTTCCATTGAGAACTACACTTAGAGATCTACCATGAAGGTAGTCACTGAGGAGACATAGCGTAGAGCCTGCAATTCCCAGTGCTTGAAGTTTTGCTAAGAGGCCCTGGTGCCACACCCGGCTGTAACTTAATCCAATCCCTCTCCCCACCACCCCAGCATTTATTTCTTTTACAACCCATTCTATAAATATATTAAACAACCATAGTGACATTCACACCCGTCAAAAAACCTACTTTTTCGAGGAAAAA